>JZSA01001570.1:0-17484 GCA_000956155.1 Cotesia vestalis
TATCATCCTCATAAGTGATTTTCAGGTTTTAATTGATCAAATCGAAAACTTCAGAGTAATCCCGAAAAAACACTTTTTTCGGTTTTCTTTCGTTCACGATAACTCACGAACGAATCAACCGATTTTGACCGGATTGGCGACGATCGGCGTTATTTTTTAAGCTTAAGGGCGGTATAGTTTTTGAAGTTGATCGATAGAGCCGTTTAAAAGATATTCCAAAAAAACCACTTTCAAAAATGATTTTTTTCTTATTTTTTTTTGAGATTTTTCAAGATTTCTTAAAATTTATCGGTCCGAATCGGTTCAAATTCTTAGGAAATCTAAGTTTGAAGGAACTCTTTAGAACACCGTTTAGTTTGTTCCGATCGGTTCAGTCGTTCAAAAGTTATAAGCGGGTCACATACTCACATACATACACACAAACACATATGTATGTACAGACATAGTGACAACGTCGCAGGAGTAGTCAGGGAAGCTTCCTAGGACCTCAAAACGTCGAGATCTGATGAAAACTCGATTTTTTCAAAACTGGGTAAAACCAATAACTTCCCGATTTTTGAAAATCTTCGATTTTCTTAGCGGGAAGTTAAAAATTGATTGATAAAACCTTTACATTGATGATTAACAAAAACAATAATACTGTGATTTCTAATCCTCCTATGCTCTTCTAAATAATAACTATTTCTCATAAGTTGCATTACTTCGTTAAAATTCAAATTATTTTAATTACTGATAATTGAGCGTAATGTCAGCGTAATAAAACAAGTAAGTACAGACAATTAAATTAACTAGATAAATCTGAAGACACTAGAAGTCGTTGATTACTCTCAAGATGTAAATATACCTCCATGTTCTATGTTCTATGTTCCATGTTCCATGTTTTATATGCACCTATAAGCAATGATTGCGATGTTGAACGAACATCAACGTACTTCTCTTTTCTCTTATTCACATTAATGATGAGAGTGAAACCGTGCGAATGTGAAAAGTAGCGATCGACATTAGTTTCGTAAGGTCTTCCCTTCAATCGCGTGATTACTCAGTAATCCTGGTCTTCCCAAGCGTAAGAAATTAATTGACATTATACAATATAATAAATTATTATTTAAATTAACAATATAATGTTTAAAACAATTTTAAGTATCCTTTTATATAAAATTAATAAGTCAATGTGAAGTTAATTACCCGCAAAAAATTTTTTGACATAGCCTTATATTTCCATATTAAATAAATAATAGTTTAAAAAAACTAAAAAACACGCTTTTTATAGAAAACCGAACTAAAAGAATAGAAAATAAGTTTTAATAAATTTAAATTAAGAATAGTGTTAAAAATTTCAATAAATGTAATTAATAATAGTGTAAATAAAAAAAAATGTATTTTATTTTAAAAAAAGCGTGGGGTGCTTTTTAAGATATTCTAAAAATGATAATCACTCTACTCATATCTGTCGATAGAATATTTATATCTATTGACCCATGCACCCCACGCTTTTTTTAAAATAAAATACATTTTTTTTTATTTACACTATTATTAATTTTTATTTATTGAAATTTTTAACACTGTTCTTAATTTAAATTTATTAAAACTTATTTTCTATTTTTTTAGTTCGGTTTTCTATAAAAAGCGTGTTTTTTAGTTTTTTTAAACTATTATTTATTTTCTACTTTTTAGTTTGGTTTATTTATAATAGCTTGTTTTTTTAATTTTAAACTATTATTTGGCAACTAACTTACTAGCATGCACTTTGTTAATATTAGATAAATCGGCTAAGGATAATGGTTGAAAATTAGAATTTCCGCCTTATCGGCCTATGGATGAAAATTATATAAATTAACAAAAAACTTATTTTGCAAATTGAAAAATGAAACAATTTTATCAAATTAGTGTATTGTCATCGGTCCTCGATAAATCTACAAAGTTTGAACAAAATCTGGCCGTTTAAAGTGGGTCAAAATCGAACCCAAAGGAGTCGGTTACAAACATACAAACATACAAACATACATACAAACATACAAACATACAAGTGAAGCTAATAAAAAGCGTGTAAAAATGAGTTTATGTATAACCTGATGCAGTTTGACGTGTCTATATACAATTTTTGATATATCCTGATTAGGATGCTTCGTTTGAGATGAATATTTTTTTCTCTTACTCCATTCATGAAATATTAGTGCAAGCATTCTAAAAAAATTTTCTTAGAAAAAATAGGCTTTTAATTTCGATTCTAAGTACTTGCTAAATGAATTTGAAAATTTCTTAATTAACTTAACGCGTAAATTATATTTTTATTTTTCATTTATCTATAACTTTGCGGCACTCAATGATACTTCATCAGCCAAAGATGGAAATTTTTGGCAAATCTTTGTTCTTTAAAAGTGTCTATAAAAAACCGCTAAAAATTGCATACCTTAATTTAAACGCAAACGCGCTAAGGCATAGCTTTGCCGAAGCCTAAAAATCAAGTTTTCTATCTCGTCAAGAAAAATTGTATTTTTAATCCATAATCCTCATACAAATGTTAAAAAAAAAATACACTAATGGCAAAAAGATTGATTACTGAACTAATTAAAAACAGTGCTTAGTAAATTAATTATTAACTTTAGTGAAAAAAACCGTTTTTTTTTTTTAAACTTTAGTGGAAATAACTGTCAAAATATGGTTGTGTGGTCAAGAAAACTAAAAATATATATAATTACAGAGAATATTCAATTTTTATTTATTAATTATTTTACCACAACATTTTCGCGATGCGTAACACATGTCATCATCGGGTGAATATATAATAATTAAAATTTTTTGATTTTAATACAAATTTTTATTAAAATTGTATAAAGATGTAATTGTTCACTTAGAAAAACTTTTTTCGGCAACCAAAAAAATAATTCGGAAGGGTAAGTTGGGTTAAAATAATAAATTCTCTTCAATAAGTAAAATCACCGATCTTCTAATCATATGTTGAGTAATATATACAATGTCAGGACTCATGTTTTTCTCAGCCCTGTCATTAAACTTTAATGAAGAACTCTATACAATATCAAAGCTCAACATTGCTTCGTTTTTTTCTCGTAAATCACTGATTTTACAACAAAATTGTATAAAAACTTTTCGATAGCAAATTCATTTTTCGACAAATAAAATCATATTATGGAATAGTCAGAATAGCTAGATTCTTCAGACGCTCAACTGAGATTAATTTTTATTTTAATCAACTACTTAATTAATTTTTGCTTAACTTAATCTAGAGTATGTTAATAATTGTAAATGTTTTAATAACTGATGTTTATAATTCTAAAAAAATGAAAAATTGTTTTCTTACTTTCATTTATGACTTAATATGGTTACATATAACCACACAAAGCTATCAGAAATTTTTTTTACACGGCAAAAAAAAAATAGGGATTTTTCTTATTTTTGCATAGGATTTTTTCTAATGTTAGCTTAAGAATTTTTCTAATGTTAACATAGGAATTTTTCCAACACTGAAAAAAAAGTTTTCTACTCGGTAGCATCTACTGTATAGTAACTAGATAGTAACGAGTGGATCGTTACGGGTACAATCCGTACAGCTACGAGTAGTAGTCTGGATACTGACCGTCACGATCTATTCGGTGCCATTCACGAAACTATTGCTACCGTTAGTATATAGTTTTCCTAATCTCACTTTCCTCTAAACAGCAACGTGTGGATACTGACAGTAGCGATACTGTACAGTGCGGAGCAGAAAACTTTTTTTTCAGTGAATGTTAACATGGGAATTTTTTCTTTATTAACATGATAGAAATATCCATATGACATAGGAAAAATTTATTTATCACTAAAATTTATGTAACTTAATTTGATAATTACAAATTTAACCGGTGAGGTTAGCCGAGTGATCTAAGGCGCATGGCCTATAGAGCACTCGTACTGGCTCACCGGCCAGTCGTGGGTTCGAATCCCAAGCTGGTCTTAAAAACCATCTTGGTTGATATTCGACCCTTGCCGCGTAGATTAAGATTTTCACAGCCCAAAAAGACCCCAACATACCACTCCCAACAATTGAAGTCAGCGACATGACTACAGCAGTTAAAACCGACTTTAAATAATAATTAATTAAAAAAAATTACAAATTTACATAACAATTTTCTCATTCGAGCAATTTTAGATGATTTAAAAGTAAAACAGTGATATACACTCGGCTTGTGATGAAAAAATTCGAGGACATTTTTTTTTTAATTTTGCTCATAATTCCTATGTTAACATTGGAAAAACTACTATGTTAACATTGGAAAAATTCCTATGACAACATAAGAATTTTTCCTATGCAAAAATAGGAAAAATCCCCATGTTTTTTTCGCCGTGTTTGAGTGGTTAAAATTAAAGCGCATGATTTAAACTTCTAATATTTATTAATCTACATGACACAATGTATAAATATGCAATTTTTATAAGTAATAAAAACAGACAAATTTTCTTAAGATATAACACTGTACTGTACTAATAAATTAAATTATTATACATAATTAATTAATTTTACAAACTTATCGTGTATTCTCTTCATGAGTATTGGATTTCATACTATACATATACATATTATTAGATATAACATTAGAATAGGAGAACTGAGAAAGCCGAATAATTACTTTACGCACTCCCTTGTGATTTAACCTAGACAAATAATTAATCATTAATTAGGTGTAATATATGCGTGGAAAATAATAAATAGTAAATTTAAGGCGAAACAGATGCCACAAATGAAATAGTGCTGAATTTGCAAAATTTTCTTATTTATTTTACACCAAATGTAAATTTACTGATTATGAAAATTTTTTGTAAATTAGTTTTTATCCTAAAATTCATGTATAAAAAAAAACAAATAATACTTTTCTCAAATGACATCGTTTCAGCCTTACTTCAATAAAGAAAGAAAAAAGGAAAGATACTTACTTCGAATAAATTCGAGAAACCCTCATAAGGATATTTGCCACCAAATATATATTGGTACGATCCATAATGTCCGATTCGATATTTTCCAGGTTTCGTGTCAGATGGTATTTCCCACGTGATTTCAACTTGACTTGTTCCTAATACTACTGACGTCCTAACCCAGTACAATCTTCAGTAAAAAAAAAAAAAAAAAAAAAAAAAAAAAAAAAATTAAATTCCATTAAACGATGAGTTATTCATTTCAATTTATATTAAGAACGTTCATACGTGAGACTTGAAAGTAGATAAAAATTTATGTTTTAAAGTTCTGACAAGTTTAATCGTATACATATCTTCCCTCAAAAATTTTAAACCCTTTATCGATTATTTCGAAAAGTTTTCTATATAATTAAAAAAAATAAAGAAAATCTGATCTGCGGCGTACACAGTAAAAAATTTTGCATCAATGCGTCAAAAAATTTTGTGTTAAAAATTTTTTTGTTAAATATTTAACACTTTTTTGTGTTAATTTACCACAAAGAATGTTAAATTTACACTTAAAAGTGTTTAATATTTATTATAAAATTATTTAAATTAATTTTAGTAATATTGGAATTATCTTGACCTGAATTTGTACCTTTCCAATATTTCATATGCTTTTTAGTAATAGCCCGAGTCGAAATTTCAATCGAAGATTCAACGTATTGAACCTTCAAATCGTAGGTTGAGCGTATTTAGACGTTGAAAACGTAGGATCAATGTATTGAACGTTTAAATCGTAATTTGAACGTAATGGACATTAAAAACGTATGTTGAACGTACCCAACGTATTATAAATCCGAACAAAAACAGTTTCACTGTAAAAAAATCGCGCCAAGTCCACGTTCATAAGATTATTAAGAAAAAAAAAATTTTATTTCTTTACAAAAAAATATAAAATGAAAAATTAAAAAATCCAAGTAACCGATATGGTTGCATATGATTTTCGGAAATTAAAAAAAATTTTTTTGTAAATTTAAAAATTAAAAGAAACAATTTTGGAACGTATTTAGTGTGCGTGGTTACGAAATATTTTATTTTTTTGAAATTCCTAAAATCTATCTACTAGGACTTTTAAAAAAAATTGAAGTACACAATGACGCACACCAAGTACGTTCCAAAATTGTTTCTTTTAATTTTTAAATTTACAAAAAAATTTTTTTTAATTTCCGAAAATCATATGAAACCATATCGGTTACTTGGATTTTTTAATTTCTCATTTTATATTTTTTTGTAAAGAAATAAAATTTTTTTTTCTTAATAGTCTTATGAACGTGCACTTGGCGCGATTTTTTTACAGTGAAACTGTTTTCGTTCGGATTATATATAATCTTAAAATCCTAGTATTTTCAAAATAAAATCTTTTTAAGACATACAAAAATTGATAACATTTAAAAATTTTTAAATAGGGAACCAATTAATAATGTATAATACTAAATTCACCTGTTGACTTCATAATTTAATATAATAAAGATAAAAATAGACTGTTAACTAATTAAAAGTATTTTCAAATTACAAAATTTGTTATCTCTTATTTTGTAGAATGAAATGGTTGTTAATTATATAGTCGAAAAATGCTATATGATTATCAATTTATTAACCATTTGTCGTCTAACTTTGTGCTGATTATTTTTAATAATTTTAAATAGAAATTATAAAGATAATCGATAATAATCAAGTAATACGCGTAATAGAAAGCACGAACTACTATTATAAAATATTATATAAAAAAAAAATCAAATCAAATTTGAAAAAAAATTTGTAACCTCAAAAAACTGTTCTGTTTACGGTATATACACACTCGGTAGTCTGGCTTGAGAACGGAACTTGGCGACAGATTCTACCGAATCTGTTGATGTGAAGAGAATCAATAATGGGTGAAAATAGTGACATTAAAACTACTCAAATAACTACCTAAGCGGCACAAATTTTTTTTTTGTTAATGTTTTGATAAATTTGAGTTGACAATTATAAATTTCTGACTTCTTGTTAAATAAAATCTCCCAAAAAGTCAATCATTTTTTTTTTGTGACGTTTGGGTACACATTTTTAATTTTTTTAGCGGGAAGTTAAAAATTTTATTTTTTTTTCTTGTAAAAATCCAGTGATACAAAATTTGATAAAATTGTACAAAAAGTTATCATTTTGTATACAGATTTATGAGGCCATTTTTGGTATAAAATCGTATGAACGATATTTCATAAAATTTTACATAATTTTGGAAACCATTCTGAGGGTAAAAAATTTCGATAAAGCATTTCCGTCAAAAAAAATTGGTAAATTTAAGCTAAGAAATGTAAAATCTCTCTAACAGAATTGAAAAAAAATTTTTTTTTGTCTATTTACGATTCAAGCATGTGTAGTTATTTGAGTAGTTTTAATATTACTTATTTAACCCATTATCGGTTCTCTTCACATTTATAATTTGTTGGATACGTTCAAATGACGATTTTAACGTTCAATACGTTGATCCTACGTTTTCAACGTCTAAATACGCTCAACCTACAATTTGAAGGTTTAATACGTTGAATCTACGATTCAAATTTCGACTCGGAAGTTAATTGATTATTGTAAATAGATTCGAATTTCGCTATGAACGTCATTTATTTATTTATTTGCTTTGTTTTAATTATTTGTAATTCATCCTGTCATAGCACTTGTGATTTTTAAAATTTATTTAAAAAGTACCTAAACTATGTATAGTATAATTAAAATTATGAAAAAATCATTAAACTAAAGTTTTCGTAGTCATAATTAGTAATTCTCGGTAGTCGTTAATGACTGCAGGTTGCTACATTAAAAAAAAAATTCTTGACTGGAGGGTAAATCTTCTTCGCTCAATGAAATATTAAAAAAGATTGAAAATTTATTGAATGAAGTCAAAATTTCTTGAGCCAAGAAAATTTCTTCTTGCTTTTTGGAGTAACAATAAAAATGGATTGTAAATCAACGACTTATATTTAATGATTTTTTTTTAAACATAAGTATGTCTAAAAAGTGTTTCCAAAAAATAAAAAAATATATATATTAATCATTATACGATTATTGATAAGCTATGAAATTTTTTCTAAGACCCCAATAAATTTCATAAAAATTTAGTACTCATTCGATTCTAGTGTAGCGCATGAATGTCCTTAAAATGATAATAAATAAAAATTACTTTGTTTCCCAATCAGCATCCGTCGCAACTTCAATCCAAGTATTGTTCTCCAGTCTCTCAATGGTCAAAAAAGTGCGACCAGTCATTAAATTGTTCCTTGGATGTCCTGAAACCTAAAAGTTTTTTTATTGTTAAAAAGTCGGTCATTGATTTTTTATATTTTAATGAAATTTTAAATATCGATTACTTTAAGAAATTTTTTAAGGACTAACATGTAACTATATCATTATATTTAAGGAGATTATGATATTATAACTTATTACATAAAAAATAATATTTTAGTAGATAGTGAACTTTGAGATAAATCCAATAACTATGTAGTATTATATGAATCCTCCAAGGATAAAATGACGATAATCCGAGTTTATGGGGTCGCGGTAGGTACTTTCCAGCATGTCTAATGGACTGCATCGGTTCTAGATTTTTTATCTATTTTTTTCTCCGTTTTTTTTTTCACTTAACAAAAAATTTCATGTAATTGTAGGACGTAGTCTTCTTAAGATCTGGGTCGAGGATTATTTGATCGTCAAACAGAACATTGAATTTTCTTAAATATTTTGTAAAATAAATTTTTACAAGTTCTATAAAAGCCCAAAAAGTTTTTTTCATTTCATGTTTAGGTGGATTCAAACATATGAGTTGTTCAATTTATTAACACAATTTAAATTAAGGTACTTGTTGTGGTTAAGGCGGTAAGCCTTTACCAACCAGAAAATTCTAAATTTTTGTATACTTATTAAGGATATGACGATACAATTACCCTAAAAATTTGAAGTCGATTGACCATCTATAACCCGAGATGAATTCAATTAAAAATTGGATATTTAACATTGATTGCATACTAGGATATTCCAAAATGTAACTTCGATGATGAACCTCTCAAAATTGGAATTTTGGGTTTCGCTTTTAAAAGAAGTTGTGTTCGTAAAATTTGTTTATAGATTAATTTTACATCTCTTACAGAAGATTCCTACCAGATTTGGAGTCGATAGAAGCTATAGTTTAAAAACGGGAATTTTTCATTGTTAACGCCCCCGCAATTCTCTTTGGGGTAGAATATCGTAAAATTCGTTCGTAAATTATTTTTTCATCACTTACAGAAAATTCCTACAAAATTTGGAGTCCGCAGGAATTATAGCTTAAAAATGAAAAATTTTGATTGTTAATACCCACCCCCGCAAGGCTCTGTAAGGTGAGATATCGTAAAATTTGTTTATAGATTAATTTTACATCTCTTACAGAAGATTCCTACCAGATTTGGAGTCGATAGAAGCTATAGTTTAAAAACGGGAATTTTTCATTGTTAACGCCCCCGCAATTCTCTTTGGGGTAGAATATCGTAAAATTCGTTCGTAAATTATTTTTTCATCACTTACAGAAAATTCCTACAAAATTTGGAGTCCGCAGGAATTATAGCTTAAAAATGAAAAATTTTGATTGTTAATACCCACCCCCGCAAGGCTCTGTAAGGTGAGATATCGTAAAATTTGTTTATAGATTAATTTTACATCTCTTACAGAAGATTCCTACCAGATTTGGAGTCGATAGAAGCTATAGTTTAAAAACGGGAATTTTTCATTGTTAACGCCCCCGCAATTCTCTTTGGGGTAGAATATCGTAAAATTCGTTCGTAAATTATTTTTTCATCACTTACAGAAAATTCCTACAAAATTTGGAGTCCGCAGGAATTATAGCTTAAAAATGAAAAATTTTGATTGTTAATACCCACCCCCGCAAGGCTCTGTAAGGTGAGATATCGTAAAATTTGTTTATAGATTAATTTTACATCTCTTACAGAAGATTCCTACCACATTTGGAGTCGATAGGAGCTGTAGTTTAAAAACGGGAATTTTTCATTGTTAACGCCCCCGCAACCCCCCTTGTGGATGAAATTTCATAAAATCCGTTCTTAGCTGACCTTTACTCGGCGATAGGAATATTCCTGCCAAATCCAAGTCTCTAGGTCTTATAGTTCCAGAGATATCGTAATGAGTGACTATATCTATAGAAAGTCTCCTATATATATATATATATATACAATCGTGGTCATTAATTTAAGTATGTTCTTAAGTTTACTCGAAAATAGCCATTTGTAAACTCGAACGTTTATAAACTACTAGCAGTCCGCCCCGGCTTCGCACGGCTATTTAACAAAAATTTTAACATTAATTATGATGTTATATAGCCTATGTTTCCCGCGGATAATGTAGCTTCCCAACAGTGAAATAATTTTTTAAATCGGTTCAGTAGTTTCGGAGCTTATTCGATGCAAACAAACAAACAAACAAACAAACAATCAAATCTTTTCTCTTTATAATATTAGTATAGATAAATTTGAAAATTTGTTGATAATGTCATTTATAAAATTAGTCGCAAATAAAAAATGATATTTATTAAATTAGCGAAATGGAAATTTCACCAAATATAAATTCAGTCATTTATAAAATAGCGAAAAAAAAAAAAAAAAATCTGTGACTACGTGAATTTAGCAAATTCTTACTGCAGAAACTTATAAAATTAGTCGATTGTAAATTTTACGAATTGTAAAATTGGAAAAGTTATAAGAAATTTAAAAACGGCTAATTTTATAAGTTTCTGCAAAAAAAAAAATTTGTTTTTTGCTATTTTTTAAATGACTGAATTTATATTTGGTGAAATTTAAATTTCGCTAATTTCATTAATATCATTTTTTATTTGCGACTAATTTTATAAATGACATTATCAACTGATTTCCAAATTTAGAGTTAATAAACAATATATTTTACAAGCGGCTATTTTCCAGTAATATTAAAAACATACTTAAATTAATGACCACAATTGTAGATAAAATAAAACCATATTGATTAATTTTATCGAGTATAAAAATAAAGTTATCTGATTTTTTTCCGCAGGTAAGAAAAGCAAACCGAGATCTTCAACAGCTCTCCAGACACCAAAGACGAGAGATAAATCTAGCGACAATGCTGTTGTGCGTGGTTATCGTATTTATCGTTTGTAATGTACTTCCTTTGGTGTCAAATGTCTTCGAGATGTTTCAAGTGCCACCAGTGTGGTTGGTTCAAGCTGGTAATCTTCTTGTGACGATCAACAGCAGCATAAATTTTATTGTCTACGTAATATTTGGCAGAAATTTCAAAAGACTTTTTATCAGGCTTTTTTGTAGCTCAAGATTCTTCAGAGCCGGCCGAGATAGTCCGGAGTTTCAGACTAATGACGAGTCTGTGGTGACTAATATGACAAATATCGAGCTGAAAAATTCAATCAGAAGGAATCATCTTCAAAGGTCAAACACTACTGTCGTCAGAGCCAATAATTTACACACAAATGGCAGCAGTAGAAGGCAGAGCGTTAAAATTCTTACAACGCGAGCTTCTAATCCTGGTCCGTGTGTATATTATCCAGCACCTGCGAGCTCCAGTCCAGTTGCTAATCAACATCAAGGATCGAGAAGCAATGTACAGAATGGTTGGAGTCCGAAGAACAATTCTGAACACGCTCTTAATTGAAAATGTTTGCTTAAAATTTTAAATAAAATATAAATAGCTAAGAAGAAATTTAGTAATGATGATAATATAATAATTTAATTAAATTCTATAAGTTTTCACGAGACAATTGTGACCGAAGACTGCAAAGGTTTATATTATTGGATTATTGTTGTGGTTGGCTAAAATTAATTTCCGAGACCGAGGTGGAGACCAATTTGTTGTAGCGCGACAAGACACTTGAATGAAGAAAAAAAAAAAAACATTTAACAAAGTTTTCTCGATATCCGCCTTGGGGTTTCTTAAATGTTGAAAAAATAAAAGAACTTGAAAGTTATAGAAAAAAATGAGAAGAAAGAAAAACAAAAATGTAAGAAAGAAGAAAAGTCGAATATTCTACAGATGTCACGTACTTTCGAGTTAAAATACTCACAAGCGAATCCGATTTGATACCACGGAAGTGAAGAAATATGTTTTAACGAAACTCTGCCAACCCCGGATATTATTTAAAATTTTTTTTTTTATTTTAATATCCACTTTAAAATGATATTCATGTATGTCAGAGACTAAACTGTATATATAGTTTGAGGAGTATAAATCTAGCTAGAATTTATTTAAATTCAGAGGTAAATTGTTATAAAGAAAAATTAATTATATTTTTGAGAAAGGAAATAAAAATATTGACCAATTACTTTCTCGATATACGACTGATAAATTCGATGAATGAATAAATAAATCTAAATAATTATTGTATTGTATTGTATAAGAATGTATATATGTCTTATTTATTTATACTTTTTTGATTAATTTGCTACTGATGATTAATGGAAATTAGTTAACTGAACGTCGAAAGTAATTGAGTAGTTGAATTTTAAATATTTAATGTTAATCAATTATTAATACTTTATTATGAACTATTTTTAATTAAATATAACAATCATAATTGCAAATATTATCAGTGCGTAAAAATAATGTAACGATTGAGAAACATCGATGATAATTATTGTATTTAATTCGATGCCAACTAAGTACCTCAAAGTTTTGATGTGATAATAGAACGTTGATTGATTAATAAACAATATACTGATTCAAATACTCATTAAAAAAATGTAAAAGTATAAAATACTCTATTATTTAAAAATCATTATTTAAAAATATGTAAAGTATTGAATGAATAAATCCTAATATAATAATTAATAAAAATTACAATAAATTTAAATTTCAATAATTAAAAATATGCAAGTATTATATGTATAAATGTGAATTAAAAATGACAAGAATAATAATAATAATATAAAAATGTTTTCTTGTAAAATTGCTCAGTCATACTAATGAAAAAACTTTATCAGAATCTTTAACATTTCAATTGACTCGACAAAATAGTAAAACAACTCCTGTTAATACTTATAAGCATTTAATAATAAGATAATAATAATAATAATAATAATAATAATTATAATAATTATAACCCTTATTAGAAAAATGTATTTAACACGATTTGATCGTTTAAAAATATTTTTTCTAGTGAGGGAATAAAATATGTAAAAGGGAAAAAAAGACGCTCTCGTGACTGTACGATAATAAAACCGTTTCTAGTCATGAAATTTTTATCATACTCCTGTGTAGACTTGTCTATGCTAAAAATAATATAAAAACATATATTTAAATAATGTAATAAATAAATATTGCTGTTAATATAAAATCACAATAGCTTGCTTATAAATTTAAATTACAGTCATGGGCAGTCACCAGATGAGGCTCAAACAAAAATATTATTTTTAAATGCTTTTCAAATATTTAATAATAGTTATCATTTTTATTGTATCTATATTATTATTTATTTTATTCTTTTTTTATAATGTAATTTATCCTTGCTTCAAAATATAATTATATTGTAAATAAATTATAACCAAATATAAATGACTCTTTATGATTATGCGAGTATTTATTAATTTAACATAAATACATGAAACTGAAGTTACCAGACGTCTAAAAATTTTTGATTTTATTATTAATTAAATTACAACTAAAAAGATATTAAAAAAAATTGCACTTATATTTTTTCAAGTTTTTTACATGTTACAATTTTTTTTTAATTTTTTAAGTGAAATTTTTTCAAAAACAAATTTATAAAAATTTTGAAATGTCGGCTAACTTAATTTTCATATAAATACATAAATTTTTTTATCATCATTTTAAAATAATAATATTTATTAAATATTTAAATTATTCAAAACCAAAAATAATTACAAATAAATCTCTCACACATCCATACTCCTAATTTAATGGCATTAAAGTTGGCTGTCACTTGACAAATTTTTAATTTTATTCAACAATTAAATTAATTTTAAAAAAATTATTTTTAAAAAATTGCATTTTTATTTTTTTTTAAATTTCTAAATATCAATTTTTTTTCTTTTTTTTTTGCCTTAATTTATTTGTTAATAAAAGTTCTAAAAATTATTAAATATTTGCTAAATTAATTTTCATCTAATTTAAAACAAGTCGGATTATTATGCAGGATTGTCAAAGGACCAACAGGTAATTACAGCTTCAATTAAGTTATTCCTAAATTTTTATTGAACAATTTAAAGAGGTGTAATTTTGTTTTTTTTAACAGAAAAAGTCATGGTAGACCAAAAATAAGAATAAATTGTTGTTACATAAGTCTACATTTTACATGACAGATCATCTAGGCAGTTGGTTCTGATGTCTTCTTCTTTGGTTTCAGAAGATTGTAAGCAATTACTAATCCCAGGACACTAAGTGTTAACTTAGAAGTCTGTAACATGATAAATTTTTATAAATAATTGCAATATAATTTTTTTTTATGCGACATATTATTACATGATACATATATTAGGTTAGATATACGATTTTGGGTTTACTTACATTAGCTCTGCCGGAATTAGTTGTACTGTTTAAGTATTTCTGGATACCAGTATATTTCTGACCTTCTTCACCCATTTTGGATAATTTTTTCTTTCAATAATTTATTGCAATTTAATAATTTTGTTCAGTTATATACCGACTAGTCTCACATTCACGAATTACCCGATTGTACAACCATGTACATGCCTACAACTTTACTAATCGATTCTACTTCTCAAGTAATGCAGAGGTCACTAGCTCCTAAATAATTTTTTGAGCGGTAAGCTTTTAATTTTTATGAAAAAAAAAAATTTTTTTTTTTATAAATTATTAAATAATTAATTAAGAAAACAAATGAATTCACTAGATTATATTTTTATTGATAAAAAAAAAAATACAAAAAAAAATTATTTCGTTCCTTATAAATACACTATCAAGTGAATGAGTGAGTCAAAAATTTACTATACAAAATCCGTTCTTAAATATATTATATAAAAGTAATTAATAATAGATATTATTAAACTATTGTTAATAATCATGATACTGGAAACTTTAAATTGCTTCTATAGTTTTAGAAAAATAATTATTTGATCAACAATTAATTACTTTTCATTGGAAAAAATTTACTTTGCTATCAAATTCGGCTTAAAAACTAGTTTTTAATTGTATAGTTAAATTTTTTTTAAATAGATAATATAAAAAAAACCTAATAAATGATTTGAATATTATTAATAATTATAATGCTAAAGATTAACACTAATTAAGATTATAACCATGGCGACATGGTTTTATTACAAATAATTATTTGCTCAACAAATGATTGCATTCTTAAATAATGATGACACAATTTTTTTTAATCAAATTTGTTCCTACTAAATTAACAGTTCTTTAAAAATTAAAAATTAAAAATTAATGTATTAGTAACAAATATACTAAATTATTGATATGTAAAGGCTGCAAAAGTAAAACGTAAAAAAAAATTAATAATAATATTATTATTATAGAGATACTAACTAATATTATGCTCATTACTTGTTAACTAAGCGAAGTCTGTTTACTCATTAATAAATAGTTCATTACTAGATATTAATTTGAGTAAATCAAGCATATTAATAGACAACTGAACGTCGTAATTTCGATTTTTAATTCTTTCAATTTCTTCTCGAGTGACAACACTGAGTTTTTGCGATAACTTGAGCACATGAGTCATAGGAATCAAATCCAAAATTTCTAAATCGTCATCTTCTCTAAATTTTTCATAAGATTTTCTGTACTGTTCAAATATCTGAGGATATTCTTCAAAAGTTATTTTCTTAACTGGTATATTAGCGGATTTTAATTCAATCATAGTTAAAATAAATTTGTTATCATCATAAACAGTAAAAGCTAATCTGTACTGATCAATCAGTATCCATCCACTGTTTTCAAAATTATAAATATTAACGTCGCTACTCGTAAGACTCACAGTTTTGAAAGGTATTGGGTTAGAGTATTTTTTAATAGTAGTCGATGAAGAGCAATTAATTGGATTATTTTTAATAGAATTGTACGATTTATCGGTGCTTTTAGATAATTGATCATTGTACGAATACGATGAATCTTTTTCAATGCTTTCGGCCGTTGTTGCATCTATCGGGTCGCATACTGAGTAGCTACTCTTTGAGTCCCAGGAATCTTCTTCGTAATTTTCATTACGATGTCTGTTAATACCTACTGGATTTATAAGCACGTTATTATAAACAGGTATTGAATGATTCGCCGGGTCAATAGGATCAGATTTTTTTGCTCCCGTATCAGTTGGTTCTTCTAACTCATCTGTAGTTTTTTCTGGAATATCATACAGCATTGGAGATGCACCGACGACTTTAAAAGTTAGATTAGTTTTGGGAGGCGTAGATTTGATAATTTCTTTTTTAGGTCTTGGTGGTAAAGGCGGTGGAATTTTTATTCCTTGATGTGTGTGTGTGTGTGTGTGTGATCAAAAAATTGTGTTTTATTAAACTGCTATTAGAGTTTTGAGCTCGAAGAGCTCAAAATGACACAAAAATTATGTTTTTGGGCTCGAAGAGCTCAAAAACGCAATGTGTAACTTTAATCACTTAAGAACAAAATGAGCGGGAAATCGCAGAAATGGCTTTTAGAGCCAACCGTCATCCTAATTTTTTTTTAATATAAAATCCCTAGAATTAATTATTAAATAACTTTCCATATGTATTTTTCTAAATATTATTTCTTCTTATTAAGTTGCATTTATTAACTAGTTTCAATATTTAAGGGCCAGTTTTTCAATCCAGGATGAAATTTTATCTAATGATGAAAATATATCTATATTTTATATATATTCTTTCCCGCTTCACAGCATTATTTTCGAATTTGAAAAATGCTAACCGTAAGATGGACGGTGTGGCCTAATGTATATAGAATAAGCGAAAGAGAAATTTAATATAGACCGGATAGCTTAAATGGTAGAGTAGCCGACATGTCATCGGAAGGTTCTGGGTTCGAATCCCAGTCCGAGCTATTTGAGTTTTTTCAAATTCGAAATTAATGCTGTGAAGCGAGAAAGAATAGGAGTTACGGATAATTATTACGTGAAGCATTCCAACATTCACGTAACAGGATATTTTGGTGGGAAAGGATTGATAAAGTATTAAGGAGAGGAACTTCTTCATGTGAGCTTATAGAATATGGGAGAAAAAATTCAAATAGCATCGGATATAGAAAGAGCTTCGCGGAACTTAGATTTCCTGTAAGTTGGAACCAATTCAATGTGGGTTTTTAAGGTTGAGAGCTGATTAGTTTTTGCGGTCGATCGATTCAGCCAAGTCGAAGTTATTTAGAGAAAATAAAAATAACCATTTTTTTTGCGATATTTCGAAAACTACAGTTCCGAATTGGTTCTAACTTACAAGAAATCTAAGTTTGGCAAAGCTCATTCGAATGACACCAACCGCGATGAAATCCCTCAAGCCACTTAAAAGTTATGAGAGGATTACGCGCGCGCGCGCACACACACACACACAC
>JZSA01001572.1:0-16209 GCA_000956155.1 Cotesia vestalis
ATACCAAAAAGTCAATGTCAAAAAAAGTTATGGCTATTTGAAAATAAAAGAGCCATTTTTTTTAAAATTCATAACTTTTTTTGGGTTGGTCAAAAAAATTTGAAAAAATTCTCAAAAGCGTTTTTCAAAGAGTAGAAAAGAATGATAAATTTTCAGCGAAATCTGAAGGGGTCGAGTTCAAAAGTGGTCGATTTGACAGGGAATACCCCATTTGTTTTTATGGGTTTATTATTCATGATTTAAAAATTTTGCGATTACAAATAAAACTTTTAACCATACCTAGGAAAAAATTTTTTCATGAAATTTGAAAAAATTTCGTAGAATTCCATAAAATTATATCAAACGGTATAAAGATTGTATAAACATATCCCATAAGTAAAAGGAAACATTTTATAAAATTGTATAAATTCTTACGAAATTGTACGGATTCTCATGAAATTTTATAAACTCTCACAAAATTTCATAAAAATTTGTGGAAGTTCATAAAGTTCTATGAAATAATTGTCAAGACCTGAGGAATTATTAGTATGGAGTTTACATATATTTAATATGACTAGAAAATTATCTTTAGATCTTGAATTTATGAAGAAATATAAAATTTCATAGTAACAACTTTTATAACCGTTCTTAAAATTTGTAAAATATCATAAAAATTCATAAAACTTATAGATTTGTATGTAATTTCATAAAATATTATGTAATCTTAGAAAATTCTATAAACATTATTGCAACGTTTCAGATTAAATTTTACAGAATTTTTGTAAAATTTTATACAAATATATAAAATTTCATGAGAAAAAATATCAAAATTTTGATAATGATTTTGTAAAATCTTATAAGAACCCATAAAATTTCATAAATTTTTGTTATTTTATAAAATATAAAATCTTATGGAATTTTAAAAGACTTTAACAGAATCGTTTCATGAAGTCTTATAAAGTTTTATCAAATTTTTTAAAATCTTATAAAAATTAATGCAAGGTTTCTGATGAATCTTTATAATATTTTCTTATAATTTTATAAAATCTTATAAAATTCTATAAAACTATACATAATTACTTTGAATTTTACAAAAATGGATAGAATTTTATAGATAAATTGTTTCGAGCTTCGATAATAAGTTTGTAAAATTTTATGAGAGTCCGTAAGACTTCGTGAATTTTCATATAATTCCTCATAATATGATGTTTTATAAAATTTTATGAAATTTATTAGCATATTCCATAATATTTTAAAAAATCATATGAAATTATATAAAATTTTAAAAATTTCATAGAATCTCATAAAATTTTATGAAAAAAATTTTTCCCGCTTATTGCATCTAAAGACATACATCATATTCCTAAATCACAACTACCAACTGGATAACATTTTTGTACACCGACCGAGCTTCAGAACTTTTTATTATCACTCGAGCGTAGATTGCTTTAAAATTAACTTAAGGTAGCAATGCTTTTTACCGACAGTGTCGTTTACTCAAGTATTAGAGTTTCGTGTTGGCAAAACTAGCTACCATTTTCTTAGAGCTGTTTATAAAAATTAACATTTATTATTCTATCTATGATAAGTATTGATTTTTTATTCTACCAAGTTATTGAATACATCTGTAGTACGAAGCATATATATGAATATATACTTGTAATTGAACTGAATAAATATATGCTAATTTTTAAGCATACTGATGAAAACAAATATTTTTTAACCAACAAACATGGATTGTAAGCCAGGGGGGAAGCCATCTGTTACTAGAGAGCAATTAATAGAGGCTATAAATCGACATTCCAGTGTTTTGATTACTGAAAATAAAAAAGTTATCTCTAAACATAATTACATTTGGAAAGATATAGCAGCTGAGTTGAATAATAAGATATCATCTGCTACATTATATTCCATCGTCACAAATAATAAGTATGATATACGAACAAAAATATCTTCTGGTAACGATGACAGTTTGAATTCGACCGTATCTATAAACGCAACTTCGCAGAATACAACTTTAGATTCATCTAAAGAACAAAATTCATCAACAGATCTTGAACTTGGTGAAGATGGCTGGTATCATTTTTCATTTGCTATGAACTTTGAGGAGCTTAATAGCCTCATTACCACAGTTTTCTATGCGAAACGAAAAGATGATGTCAAAAACCAAAAAAAAAACGAATTTTTAAATCTTATGAGTGGGAAGCAGTAATTACGGACAAAATTTGGCATGCAACCCACTGAAAATGTGGTCATAACTTCAAAAATCACTATATTACCTACAACAAAATGTCAGGATCCATAAACGGTATAGTATATCATTATTTTGTTTGGCATAAGTATTCATAATAACTATAATTCTACCATGTGTACTTAAATCTATATTTTACTATTTATAACTTTTTTTTGTAGATCAATGTGATTGTAGAAGCGTTTTTCATTGCAAATTCCAAGTTTCACATAATGTAGTAAATTTTACTTGTAAAGCAACTAATGGTACTGGTCAATGTAGTAAAATATGCGTAAGACACAAAGACAAATCGCAGCTGAAAAAATGAAAAGTCTTACTACTGATCAGTATGAAGCAGAGCTTGCCCTAGAAAAAGGAATGAATCAAAATGATCCCCAACCTTCTCACATGCCAAAAGCTTCAGTCCTACGAACAGCTAAAGCTAAGCTGATTCGTTCGGAATTTTATGATCCTGATCCAATTACTGCTCTTACAATTATGAAAGATCGTATTTTTTCGGAAGATATTTATTTGGTGTCAGCTAGTCCATTCACTATTATGTACTGGACTCGTAATCAGTGTGATGTATGTATCAAATACGTTTCTGAGGAGTATAGTAGCGCATTTATTGATGCCACAGGTGGAATAAGTCCAAAATTCATTAAAAAAAGTCAAGTAAAAACTTCTCAACTATTACTATATCTTATAGCTATTAATTACTCCGACTAACAATTTACTGTGGGTTAAATGATCTCAGAGTCACAGAAAGCGACTGATAATACTAACTTCTGGAACAGATGGCTGAGTTATGGATTTCCTCAACCACGAGAAGTTGTTATGGATAGTAATGATGCTCAATCAATCGGAAGAATTACATCATTTACTGGATATAAAACAATCACAGAATATGCAAATGCTTGTAGACAAGATATTGTGCCTAGTTGCTACATAAGGGTTGATGTTGCACATTTTATGCATTTATATGCACAATTATTAAGTACTTCGCCAAAACTTGTCAAAACTCTCTACTTAGCCTGTTTGGGACAATTGCTATGTATGACAGATGAAAAAGAAATTTGGAAATATATAAAATTAATTATGACTGTTGCGCTTAGTGAACGTGCTGGAAAATTAACTTCTAGATGTGATTCACCTTGCCAAATTGCTAAAGACGTTTTAAGAAAATCTATAACAGGTAAAAATTACTTCACTCAGTAATTGTGATCATTTCAATTTTACACAGTAAACGATTTTGCGTCAATGCGTCAAAAAATTTTTAAGCTAAATATTTAACACTTTTTTTGTATCAATTTAACACTTTTTTGTGTTAATCAAACACAATAAATGTTAAATATACATATAAAAGTGTTAAATATTTAACACAAAATTTTTTACTGTGTAAGGTTGTTACCGCATTGACGTTTCATCCGCATGTTCATGGGTTAAATGAATTTATATAATTAATTGTTACATACATTTGAAAAATAACATTTAATTTCTATTTTCTACAAGAATATCTATTTTCTAATCAATTTCAATATATTTATGAGTATTGTGTTTCACTTTTTGATATTTATATTATTGTTTCAACACACAGCATATTAATTCAACACACAGTTTAGAATTATGAATAAAAAGTTTAGATATTTTTTGGTAATTTTCTTAAAATAGAACAATACAATTTTACGACAATAAATACTACTTTCAATCTAAATAAATGAATGAATTGGACAAATTTTGTGACGTTTGTTAAAAGTAAAAATTTATTGGAATCTTCATAAATTCTACCTGACTTAAACTTTCTTAAAAGCTCCGTTTTAGCATAAAAATAATTGTATATCTTTGAATTACAGAATTGTTATCTATTCATAACCTATTATAATATTCATCTATGAAATTTTTCATCAATATTTTCAGGTGACAGTGAAACTTACGATAATATCGAAAATAATGATAAATATCAACATGACAATGATGTAATGGACAATATTGATGATGACAATGATTCAGCATGGTCGGAGCTTGGAAAAAAATTATACAAAGAAGTTCTTAGTTCTTTAAATGATAAAGGTGTGGAAGAAAATGCCCTACATCATCAACCCCTAGTAAAAAAACGAATGCGGGACATAAAGAGAATACCTTCATGGTCGAGTATTTGCTACAACAAATTTAAGTCATCAGGAAGAATACCAGAATCTAGTGCCTGCGTTGAAAGCGAAATTGCTCGCCTAAAACGAGGTATTTTTAAGAAAAATTAAGGTTTAAGAGTTGATGCTGAGGTAGATAAACACCTGAAATATTTATCAGGTAGAATAAGTGTAGTAGATGCTAATATTAATGGCATATTAGCCACGAAAAAAAAAAAAAAGTTATGACACTGCAAACAATGATATTCTGCCCTGCATGTAAAAATGGAGATTCACCATCAGGAAATCATACTTGCGTACGATGTCTGAAGCCAGTTCATCTTCTGCGACTATGTTCACTTCCTGTAGATGGCGAAGAGGAAGGATTTAGCGAAAAACGACTTTGTCAATCATGTAGCAAAGCGTCAGTCGATCAGTTTGTGACTAATCAACTAGCAAAGAATCAAACAAAATCCAATACCGAAGATGCCGGTGAATCTTTGATCAACAAAAATGATGCTGATGAGTCTTTATTCGACAAGAATCAAAATCTTGATAAGAATGATGCCATTGGAGATGATGATTCTAAAATAAATAGCTCTGATAATGAAGGCAACTTTGAAGATAATAAAGATAATAGTATTAGTAGTAATAATAATGATATGGGTACTCCTCATCAAGGAAATTGTGTTCGTTGCCAAAAAAGTTTAGTTAATGTAGAATCACTCTCTATTGATGACAGCGACGAGAGTTACTCTGATTGTAAAGTATGCCAACAATGCAGTAAAATTGATAAAAACTTAACGAAGCAAATGTTAGGGAAGCTAACTTTTGAAAATTGCCGGGGTCAGGGGGAACCTGTACCTAAAAAAAACCACGTTTGTTATATATTAAAAATGCGTCCAAAAATATAATTGAAATGCTGGCGTATGAAAGAGTTAATGGTTTACCTATTCTAAAATGTGGAGATTCGAAGGATTTAGTTGCTAATAAAATTGGCAATCTTTCTGTAAGTTTAAAATACACTTTCCCATTTTACAGCATTTTTCAGATGTTGTTGGTAGCAGCATGTGACTTTCCACTCATAAACGATAAGATAATTATAATTTATGTTTTATTTTTTTAAGTATTAATTGAAAACTCAACAAATTATTATTATTTGACTGAATACTGAGATTTAATCAATATTTTTTCCGATAGATGGTCAACAACGAAGATAACAAGTTGTTTGAACTGGTACTTGCTTCTTTGAAAGGCCTGACTAGTAGTAAGTATCATGTAAGAGCCAAAAAAATGATGGATCATTTTGAAATTTCTAATCAAACTCATAATAATGTCCTCATTTCATGTGAGGCTCAAGTCGCAAGTTTTGCTGGTAAACTTTTTAAATGTTACCCAAGCTACGAAGAAACTTTGACTTGCTCCAAAGGATGTTTATCAAGAGTAGTTACTCTACCTGTGATACCGATAAGGGAAGATATGTTCGAGAAGTTCGATAATGTCATGAATGATTATACATTGAGGACCTACAGATGTAATGGAATCGAATGTAATCAATACTATACACGAGAAAATGTAAGAATAGGTACTTATGGTGTTTTATTTTATTTTATAAATAATTAAAGTAGTTTCAGCGTGCTATAACGTGTGGTCACTGTATTTACTACTATTGGAAGGCTTATACTCTTGTCAAATAATTGCTTATCACAGAAGTAATATATGAGAATGACAAGAAAAAATGTTTAAATTATTGTGTCGACAACGAGAGGGTCAGGTGTATTGTTTTTTTTTTTATTTATTCATTTTTTTCTCCAACTCTATCGAAAAATTTTTTTTATCATAATAGAGAATATTTCCCGGGAAAAAATGATTTTGCCTAATTATATATGGTTATATATAATACAACTTATATATAAGATATATAATTATATATGAGTTATATATAATCATATATAAGTTATATATAATTTTATATACTCATATATAACTACATGTAACAACATTAAATTATATATCATTACCGCTAATTAAATATGTGGTTATTTTTAGGGATATAATTTTTGATTTGGTCGTACCTAATCCTATAACCAAAAAAAAAATCATTACAAATGATTTCACAGCTATAACTCCGACGCGGTCACCCATCCAATCACTAACCACGCTCAATGCTGCTTAACTTTGATGATCCCAGTGCGTCTTGAAATTCCCGGCTGCTATGCTGTCGTCTTCTAAGTATTAATAATTCTATGAAGTACACAACGTATCAAATAAATTTATCAAAAATATAATAAAAAAATTAATTTTATATTAAAATTTGATACTCTTGATTTGCTTATTTCACTGAATCTAATCATAACAACATATTTATTCCAATAATAATTTTATTATTAAACAGTAGCAGGGCAAACCAAGAGGTCCTATAGGAAGTGCAATAAATTTTTTATTTTATAACTATTTAAGCGTAATGTTAAACATTGTAACGGGTATTTTCCGGGTTTCCAAAAAGGAGTGTATTTTAACCGGTGTCGTGATTTTACAGATATCTATATCCCCTAGCTCGGATGAAATCTCGCCGGAGTCCAGGGTCTTTTCAGGGATATAATTAAAAATAAAATTTGAGCCTGAATAAAATTAATATACTATTTACTTTTATTGAAAACAAACAAATATCAAAACTTAAGTGATAATACATACAAACTTTATGACAAACCTAGATAATATTCGAGCATAACCCGCACACACCACTTGTTTTTCGTGTTTTGGTGCCACCTGGTGGCCAAACTCTGTCTACTACCTTTACAAAGAAATATCTCTACTGTACCGACGGTTACATACTTAATCACGGCCCTATTTTCGCTTATTCCCGCTTGGGTGCTTGAAAAGCAACCCTTTCCGGCCCTACTTACCCCTAGTCCCGCTTGGGTGCTTGGAAAGCAACCCCTCACGGCCCGACTTACCCCTATGGTCAAGTCAGCACTTACCTGGTTCCTGGTCGGAGACAAGGTAGGAGTACCTTGGTTACTTCCTGGTGAATGGTCTTCTACTAGGAAGGTTGTAACCACTGGGAAACTTGGTTGACTTTTCCATCAATAAAAATTGCTTTTAACAATTTTTTGGCTAGTCTTGTCAAGTGAGAAATTCTCGCCACCTAGTGGCATATTTGAAACTACGGAAAATCGGGAAAATATTCTAAATTCTTTTTAAATTTATTCATTAATGAATTTGATTTTGCCGAAATATCTGTCAACAGATTCACACATTACATTTTTCTTAAACAAAATTTCATTCCCATACTAATCCTGGTCGGGACTTAGAAAAAAAAATTACATTTGTCAAAATAATAATTTTTACAAAATAATTCCCAATGAAAGTAATTAATCAAAAACAATTATTCAGATATTTCGAATTTATTCGAAATATTTAATTAATTTTTTATTTCAGGTAAATTAAATTTTTGTTTTTTAAAAGAACAAAAATTGTCGCCACGCAGTTTCGCTTATATTAGCTTGTCGGTTTTTACTGCAAGCGAACAAACGGCAAAATTATTCGCCATCTCTCGCCGCGATGGCGAACTAAAAATATCTGCGCGTATTTTCAAATAATTAATTTAATACTGAATCGCCGTCAATTCTTTTAGAAACTTTCCATTAAACAAAAATAACTCATGATAATTAAATTTTAATAAACAATGAATAAATTATCATTATTTCAGACCAAATACACAAAGTGTTAATTTAACAACAACAACAAAGAAAACATAATAATTAAATCGAAAATAAACTCCGGTATAATAATAATAAATAATAGTAATAATAATCATAGTAATAATAATAACAGTAGTAATAATAATAGTAATAATAATAATAATAGTAATAATGAAACAAAAAAAAAGAAATATTTTTGCTGCTCCTCCGTCTCGCTCGCACTCACACTCATTACCATCACAACATCATTTTGCACTTTAAGTGATATCCAAAAAAATGTTTGTTTAGGTCTGACTAGGCATGAACCTATGTATAATTGTATATTAACTTATGTATAATTTGATAATACATGATAATCTATAAAAGGCTAATTATGTTAGCCAAGTTTGATCTAAGCCCTAGATGACTCAGGTTCAATCAGATCTAATTATATCTAAATTTATATATAATCATATATTGCTCTAGATAACTCAGATCTAATCATATATAGACTTATATAAAATATACATATAATATATTAGTCTATATATGATTATATATATTTTATATAAAAATTTTTATATAATCATACATAATTCTATATATATAATATATAATCATATATAAATATATATGATTAGGCAAAATCATTTTTTCCCGGTTGCAAAAAAATTTTACACACTTTAGATAAAAAGTAAGTCTGAAAATTTGAAACTTCGCATTGAATATATTGCGTTTTGAACAATCGAAGATTCTCAGACTTTAAGATTAGTTTGCAAACGTTTGTAAACGTTATTTTTGATCCGGGAAAAAAAAAGAAATGAGTAAAATTTGTTTAAAAGTGAGTTCACGTTGAAACTACCTTAAGCTTTTGAGACTCTTGTATTTGTAAAAAGTTTACGTGCACTGCAGTAATATAATACAACTATAGATAAAATATAATACAGCTACATTATACTTTCAGGAGATTTAATTTTCTTTGAGCCACACTACAAAAATGGGGCACCTGTAAAGAAGCAGCTTCAAAGTCTTCCTGATCAATTTACAAGGCCTACGGACTCACGAATTATGAAACTTGTCGGAATAGTTAACTATTATCCCCCGACAATTTCCGAGACGAGAACATGCAATGTAAAGCGAGGAAAAACAACACAAAACGATCATGATAAAGAGAACAAAGTTAGAAATAGAGATGGTGAGTGGAAACCAATTGGACATTATGTTGCCAGTTGTAAAAGGAAGAATGGTTCGTGGATTCTATATGATGATCGATAAAAAAATTAGAAGTAAAAAAAAATTTAGAGCTACAAATAGCATTAATGTTATATGCTTTACACAAATAGCTATTTATTTATTAGTCTGCTAAGTTAGAAGCATCGCACTATTTTATTCTTACTGAAATTTTAGTTGTGTGTTGGCTAGTGTCAAGTGTTGGTTTTGATTTTGGTGTTTTCTAAAACACAAAATTTTGTGCATCAGACTGGTATATGGGGTTGCACAGGCTAGCCTTTTATTAAATGGATTTTCAGTGATTAAAAAGAATTTTAAATTTTCAAGAAGGTTTTATGGTTAAGTTTTGGTATTTTTCTGCGCAATTATCTGACGCATCAACTACAGTGGTATTATTCAGTGTGTTAATTGTCAGCAAGTCATTTTAAGTGTGTATTGCACTAACAGGTATCAATGTGGAGAGGTCTGTTTACATTTTCCACTGCTGTGCTAGTGTGAGTGACAGACACATTTGTATATGTTTTCTACTTGGTTTCATGTTTAACATGATTGGTCTGAAATAAAACTCACGTCTTCAAATTGACGCAATAAATTGCAGACAACTATATTTATTTACGTTAACTTATCAGTTATGTCATTTTTATATGATACTTGCTATAGATGCAAATCCTCTCTTAAAACACCGTACACATGTAACACTTGTAATAAATCTTTTCATCGTAGTTGTGCATGTGATTACATAAAGTCAAGAGCTAAGGATGACTGTTGTAGACAGAAATTTGGTTATCTATTAAGTTCGTTAGTAAATAAAGATAATACCAAGTCTAAAACCATTAAAACTCGTCTTGATTCCTTAAGATCTGTAACCTCTAATAACTCATCAACAACGATAATAAATCTACGTCAATTAGGCTTTTAAGTTTTAATATAAATAGTTTTAATGGTCATATTGCTCAATTCTTAGATTTAGTTGCAGAAACTAAGCCACATGTTATTGCACTGACTGAAACTTGGTTGAAGCCGGTGCATGACTATTCAGTATTTTGCTTAGATGATTATACGATATTTAGGAGAGATCGCAATCTAATTAATTCAAAAACAGGACGAGTGTTCATGGGTGGAGGTGTTGCTTGTTTGGTCCACAAATCATTAAAATCTAAGATACTCCATGTCCCTGTTACGGATCATATTAATCAACCAGAATATTTAATTATAGATGTTGTTTCTGTCTCAAATTGTCATCTTTTATTGGCAGTGATCTATAGAAGGCCTCAAGGCAATCTTTTAAATGAATTTTTTGAGGTTATTTCAAAGTTAATGCCTAATTATAAAAATCTTATTATAACAGGTGATCTTAATTGTGACCTATTAGAGTCTTCGTATGTTTCTAATCACTTAAAAACATTTATTTCGGAAATGTCTTTGTATTGTGTTCCTTATGAAGCTACTCATCATGCAAATAATAAAGATTCGTGGCTTGATGTTGTTTTATTAGATAATCGATGTAAACTGGGTAATTACCATAAGTCTCAACAACCGTTTATAAGTGGGCATGATTATTTAATTTGTGAATATGTATTTGAAACTCCCAAAAAATTTAATAAGATTGTTACCTTTAGGCGTTTCTCTGATTCCAACTATAATGCCTTGTGTAATGCTATCATGCAGTCGCTAAATATAGACAAGGAATTATTAGAAAGATCCGATCCCAATGATTTATTACATTTCTTCCATTCGAATGTTATTGCTTCACTCGATGAATTTGCTCCCCTTCAATCACGTAAAATAGTGAGAGCCCGAAATCCGTGGATGACAAATGAGCTTAAAGAAAAATGTAAAAATCGTGATTCTACATATAAGCGTGCAAAAAGAAACAACGACATTAAACTACTTCGAGTGTACAGGTCAATTAGAAAACAGATAAAGATAGAAATTAATAGTGCGAGAGAAAATTATTTGAAGAATGTACTAACAAATCTTCCTCAAGGAACTAATATTTGGGGTAAATTAAAACATTTAGGACTAGTTAAAAGATCTGATTCCTCTCCTCTGAAATATTTTAATGCTTCTGATCTAAATAACTACTTTGCTAATATAGTAAGGAAGCATCCGCCTTGTGATCTTGATTATATTAACTCGCTGCAATTGTTATGTAGTAGTCAAGTTACATGCTCTTTCAAGTGGTCTAAAATTGATATAGTTGAGGTTACCAAAGCGTTGCATCTAACTCTTAGTAAATCTAAGGGAAAGAGTCCTGATGGGTTAGATCTCCACTGGCTTAAAAATCATATCCCTCAAATTTCTATATTTCTTACAGCTCTCTTTAACAGGTCGCTTGAAACAGGTATATTTCCGCAAAATTGGAAAATGATTTTTATTATCCCCTTGAATAAAATCTCACCCCCGCGTACACTCTCTGGCGTACACTGCTCTATAGTTTTGATGAATTCAACCTATGATAGTGATTGCAAGCTTCAGCGTGCTTTGAATTCAGCTGTACGCTTTATTTATGGCTTAAAACGTGCTGAACATATTACCCCGTACAGACGTGAACTTGGTTGGCTGTCTATTAAAAGTCGTCGCATTTACTTTGCAGCATGTTATTTTTATAAGCTTTTAGTGACTGGTGAACCAAATTATTTACGAGAACTGTTCATTGATAATGATGATGTAAGGCGCTCAGAAAGATTGGCGGCTAAGAAAAATAATTTAAATTTTAAATTGCCTAATTATACAACAACACAATATGAAAACTCTTTTATAATTACTGTTATACGATTATGGGAGGAGCTACCATCTGATATTATTGATTCCTCAAGCTTAGATATTTTCAAAAATAAAATCTTTGACTATTTATTTAAACTAGATAATTAATAGTGTTTTACAAAACTCTCATGTAAACTGTTTATTTAGTAAATTGGTTAAATCATGTATTATATTACTTGATGAATAAGTTAAATCGTGGATTATAATTCTAATATTTATTTATATATTCTGTGTCTGATTTTTTATTTAATCTGTGTATTATTTTTCATTATCTTTTTAATTAATATTGTATTTTATGTATTTTTAACATATTTCTGTATAAATTTGCCATTCGGCCAATTAGGCCTTGGTATAAAATGAATAAATCTAATCTAATCTAAAGCTATTTGAATTAATTTTATGATAAATAAAATTTTTTCCAAAAAAAAATTTCTGTTACAATTTATTTTCAAGATAGACATTAGCTATTAATATCAGATTTTTTTACAGGGTACTCAGCTTTAGTTGTACAGTTAGAAAAATTATTTCAAAATAAAAAAATTTGGAAAACGGTTGACCCTACAGGCCATCCCTGCAACTTCCCGCTGATGGTTCCATACTTAAGCGTTTAAAAAACTATTAGTCTCTGCAACTATTCTACCTTTAATCGATTACTGCTCTATAGTTTTGATGAATTCAACCTATGATAGTGATTGCAAGCTTCAGCGTGCTTTGAATTCAGCTGTACGCTTTATTTATGGCTTAAAACGTGTTGAACATATTACCCCGTACAGACGTGATCTTGGTTGGATGTCTATTAAAAGTCGTCGCATTTACTTTGCAGCATGTTATTTTTATAAGCTTTTAGTGACTGGTAAACCAAATTATTTACGAGAACTGTTCATTGATAATGATGATGTAAGGCGCTCAGAAAGATTGGCGGCTAAGAAAAATAATATAAATTTTAAATTGCCTAATTATACAACAACACAATATGAGAACTCTTTTGTAATTACTGTTATACGATTATGGGAGGAGCTACCATCTGATATTATTGATTCCTCAAGCTTAGATATTTTCAAAAATAAAATCTATGACTATTTATTTAAACTAGATAATTAATAGTGTTTTACGAAACTCTCATGTAAACTGTTTATTTAGTAAATTGGTTAAATCATGTATTATATTACTTGATGAATAAGTTAAATCGTAGATTATAATTCTGATATTTATTTATATATTCTGTGTCTGATTTTTTATTTAATCTGTGTATTATTTTTCATTATCTTTTTAATTAATATTGTATTTTATGTATTTTTAACATATTTATGTATAAATTTGCCATTCGGCCAATTAGGCCTTGGTATAAAATGAATAAATCTAATCTAATCTAAAGCTATTTGAATTAATTTTATGATAAATAAAATTTTTTCCAAAAAAAAATTTCTGTTACAATTTATTTTCAAGATAGACATTAGCTATTAATATCAGATTTTTTTACAGGGTACTCAGCTTTAGTTGTACAGTTAGAAAAATTATTTCAAAATAAAAAAATTTGGAAAACGGTTGACCCTACAGGCCATCCCTGCAACTTCCCGCTGATGGTTCCATACTTAAGCGTTCAAAATTGCACTTATTACATTTTTGAGCTCTTCGAGCTCAAAAATATAATTTTCGTGTCATTTTGAGCTCTCCGAGCTCAAAGAGATAGCTTTTCTAGGCTTTTGAGCTCAAAAGTCTGCTAGAGATTTAATAAAACACTATTTTTGGATTTTCAAATCGCAATAACTTTTGACTGAATGCACCGATTCCCACGTTCTTGACGGCGATCGACGCGGTTTTTGAGGCTCCATGAAGAACTTTTAAGTTCGAATTGATCGATCTAGGAATTTCGAAATAATTCCGAAAAAACACATTTTTTGGTTTTCTTTCGACAACGATAACTCACGCACGAATCAACCGATATTGATTTTCAAAACGGCATTCGATGTGGTTTTTCAAGGTTAAGAGCTGATTAGATTTTAGTAGACTGAGTTGTATGGAGATCAACCAAACGTGAATGGCAATACTCCAGCTCTGCACGACTTCAAAGCATTCTGTCAGGAACACCGTCGGTAGAATGCTGATGAAGAGAGCCCTGCAGTCAGCGTGGATGAAGTTCGTTCAGCTCTAAATGGCAGCAAAAATTGGGCTGCCCCGGGACCAGATGGTATTAATGTCTTCTGGTGGAAGAAGTGCATTTCTACCTACCTCCTTCTGGCCCGCATATTTACGTCGTACATTACAGCTGACGAACCGATTCCAGACTGGCTTGTAGAAGGGCGAACCGTACTGATACCTAAAAAAGGTGACTTGTCTGACCCAAAGAATTACAGGCCTATCACCTGCTTGAATGCGGTTTATAAAAATTTTACTAAAATTTTAAGTAACCGTATCGTGCAGGAGATAGAACCTGTATAGCAACGGATATATGAACAGCGTTGCAGCAAAAGAGGCCTGTCAGGTTGCAAATAGAACTCGATAGTGGATCGAAGTGTCTTACAAGATGCGATTCACTATCAACGCAACCTGTCAATGGCCTGGATTGACTATCGCAAGGCATTTGACTAAACTCCTCATGAGTTGATTTTATATCTACTCAAGTGCCTGGGGGTCAATCCCGAAATAGTGGAATGCATTCGGCGTACAATGCAGCTCTGGCAAGCGCGATTTCACATTGGAAGTGGAAACGCATTGCATGTTACCGGAGTTGTAGACTGCAAACGAGGGGTCTTCCAAGGCGATCCCTGGAGCCCTCTGATGTTTTGCATTTCACTGCTGCCTATATCTGTTGCTCTCCGTAAAACTCGTGGCTACTCTGTGGGGCCGCCGGGTGATCGAAAATATTCAATTACCGATCTGCTTTACATGGATAATATGATGCTGTATAGTGCTGATGAAGATCATCTACAGGCGGCCCTTAACATCGTAGCAGAGTACACGGGAGATATCGGAATGTCTTTTGGGTTGGACAAGTGTGCGGTCGTACACCCAGCGAGGGGTAAGTGCTCTGATACGGGTGATGATGTCTGTCGAGTCGAATCGTACATATACGATTGAGTATACACGTGTGTGTGTGTAGAGTAGAATCACGCATGTATTGTGCTATACACAATTACATCTATATCTGTTGAGAGAGAGCGTGGGCGTACGAAATCAGATGACTATATCTATATATTAGCTCTAGCTTCGACTAGAAATTTCTCGAACAATTTTCTTACCGGAATTCGTGAGTCATCGTAGTCGTCAAGTTGCGGCGTAGGCGCAGAACGGTATCGCGCAAATCGGGGCCGTATAGGAAAAACCGAATTGGCTCGTGCGGTGGCCAGGACCACTAGTTGCTCTGAGGCCCTTGAATCAGTAGTAATTTTACGCAATCGCTCTTGCATATTACATAGCATACAATACAATTTATCAGTTCTCACAAGTCATATCGTTTTACTTCAGTTTACTTAATATCATTCAATTCATCTTCATAGACTCAGCTGTATCCAGTTATTCACTGATCAACGCAATTTTCTAGAAAATTGCGCGACAATTCGGGTAGACGCCATACATCCCAGCTCTCTCTCTCACATTTTTTGGGTATTGACGGCCCGTGGTTGATCGCGCCGCCTTGGCTTTGATAATTTCTATATCATTTTTGGGTATTGAGGGCCCGTGGTTGATCGCGCCACCTTGGCTTTGATCATTTCTACATCATTTTTTGGGTACGGACGGCCCATGGTTGATCACGCCGCCTTGGCTTTGATCGTTTCTCTCACACCCACATACAAATTAACACGACTCTCAACGAGTCGTTAATATTCGCCTATAATTGGCAATACCCATTGACTATCCAACGAGAATAGTTCAATATTATCATAGTTACGGTCCTTTCCTGACTAAACAACAATAGCTACGGTCCCGCCCTGACTATATAACAATTACACATTCATACACGAATTTTCTTGTATTTATCATCGAGGAGGTTTTCTTATCTGGCTTCACCAGATTTTTCCTCCTCTGGGACAATAAACTTCTTCCTGTTGTCCCAAACATCGAGTGTAATTTATTTAAAATTCCTATCCATCCAAAATATTAATCAAATTAAAATTTAAAAACCTGAAGCACGAAATCTCGGCGCTTTGACGAGCTTTCGACAAAACATTCACACAGACACAGACACACACACACA
>JZSA01001573.1:0-21227 GCA_000956155.1 Cotesia vestalis
TTACCTATAACTTACTCTGCAAATAGACGTCAAAACTTGCTGTACAAGTATTTCCTTCAAATTGTCCCAGTTAGCACAAGCGAAACGAAGTTCACGTAAACCTGCGGCCGGAATTTGACGTAAAGTTTACGCTAACAGTGGCGCAACAGTTATACAGTAAAAGCTCTTAAAAGTTACCCAGGTTGTCTTTCTTGCTCTTATTAGTGTTTTATGAGAAATTGAGACAGAACTACGGTAACTTTTAACAGCTTTCGTTATACTTACAACAGTTGACGTGAAGTTAACGTTAACTTTCTGCAACTTCGCGTTAACTTTGAGCAAACCTTTCGGAAAATTCCGGCAATAGATTTACGCTAACTTGATGCGTAAGTTAAAGTCAAGTTCTGGGAAACTGTTGCAAATGCAGAGGTTGACGCGAAGTTAACATAAAAGTGACGTAAACCATTGAACATCAACTTGGTTGATGGTCAACCTGTGCTAACTGGGTAGTTAAAAAATATTTATTAATAGTTGATAAGTAATTTACTGAGTACAATTTATCAACTATTAATAAATAATTATTATTGAATAAATTAAATAATTGTTTTAAAATAAATTAATTTATTAATAGTTAATAAATCTTCTTATCAGTGTATATTAATAATAAATAATTTACAAAATTGATAAAAAATTTTGTCAATTATGCATTGATCATGTATACTATTTGTGTTACTTGTAGTTGTTACAAACTTTGCTCTTCTAATAAGTCTTGTAGGTAAACAGGTAAAGAATCAGTCTTATAAGCGTCAGGTCCAAGGTTTGGTTTCGGCGCATGCCGGCTTTTTTTTTTCTATGGAAATATTTCCATATATTTCTACATAATTATATCTAATTCTATATAATCATTCGAGTGGTTCTTAAAAGGGGTATTTTTTAATTTGATTGCTTCCAGGGGCTCAAATGCTTCCAAATTGATGAAAAAAAAATTCTCGCGAAATTTGAGCTCTTAACATTAACTTGAGAATTTTCCGCGTTCTAACCTAAGTTTTCTATGAAAATAATACAGGAAAAATTTTATTTTTCCTTTAGAATTCTGTAACTCATCCACAAATGAATCAAAAGGAATGAATAGCGACAATTTCATTGACAATTTAACGCTCTACGAAAAATGTCTCTTATAATTTTTCGCTAAATCCATTGGCTTAAAAGTTATTCAAGCTCAAAGTTCAAGTTTTATATAACTATTAATATTAGGGTCATTCCATGTCAAATCGACCCCTTTAGATTGGGATAAATTTTGGTCAGAAATTTTCTTTTATCATATACCGAAGTTCTGTCAAAGGAGAAATGATTAAAAAAATTTTTTTTCAATAGATATGCAAATTCGAAATTTCGCGACTGTTCCAATTTTTTAATTTTGTTTTTGTAATATCTTGAACGCTGTAGTGGCCTTTCTTTGTTTGAGAGGGGACACTTGGGGCTATTGAAAAAAATTTTGAAAATAAAAAAAAATTAGGAAAACGGTTGACCCTGAAGGCCATCCATGCAACTTTCCACCAATTCCATACCTACGCTTGGAATTGTACTTATGACGTTTTTGAGCTCTTCGAGCTCAAAAATATAATTTGTGTGTATTTTTGAGCTCTCCAAGCTCGAAGAAAGAGCTTATGTATGGTTTTGAGCTCTTCGAGCTCAAAAGTCTGATTGAAATTTGATAAAACACTCTTTTTCAAATCTTGAAACCGCAATCACTTTTGAATAAATGAACCTATTTCTACGCGGTTGGCAGCATTTGAAGTAGTTTTTTAATCCTCATGAAGTATTTTCAAGTTTAATTTGATCGGACGAGAAATTTCGGAGTAATTCCGAAATAATACTTTTTTTGGGTTTTTTTCGTCGACGATACCTCACGAACGATCAACTGATTTTGACCGGACTGGCGGCGATTAAAGTGGTTTTTTACATCTTAAAAGTTAATCAGTTTTCGGAATCGATCGGTTGAGCCGTTGGAAAGTTATTTCAAAAAACCACTTAAAAAAAAATTTTTTTGTAGTTTTTTTGAGATTTCTTAAAATATACTGGTTTGAATCGGTTCAAATCATATTAAAAATTTAAGTTCAGTCAAGCCCCTTATATTTGAAATAGCGCAAAACACGATGAAATCGGTCCAGCCGTTCAAAAGTTATGAGAGGTTTACACACACACACACACACACACACACACACACACACACACCATTTGTGCACTATTGCATTTGTCCTCAAGGTGAAATTTTCACCTGATTTTGCTATCATATATTATAATTAGTCGAGTAGGTTCCAAAAATACCATTGGTTAAAAAATTTATATATATATAACGAAAAAAAATTGTTTTTGAATTTATTAAAATTTTTTGCATTAATTATCAAGAAAATTCTTGCCTCGGACTCGAGTTCGGATAATATGCATGATTTTTACCGAGAACATCATGGTTGTGATCAAATTAATTGTTTGATGATATGTCAACTATCGCACAGAAAAGCTATCAACTTCAAATGAAATGGAACAAATTAACAATTGGTAGCTGCTTGAAATTGAAAGACCACTATCTAGAAATAATCTGGCATCTTTTGAATGATTCCTAGACGAAAACAATCTAAAAAAAATGACTATTCTTCAGTTAATAATGCAGAATGATGCTTATACACTGCTCAGAGTTTTTCTTATCATAAACGTGGTCTCAATTATGATCAGACCCTGAGCGCGTAATCTTGTTCTGTAAAATCGGTCTTCCTACTCCACGTGGGTTATCATAATATTTTTATTACGGAATTAATCCAATCTCCGTATTTTTATTATTGAATTTAAGTGCAAAGTACCGCTTTAATTTTCAAATTCTTGCTTCAACAAGGGCACCAGAAGACAGAAGCAATACCAATAACCCGCCTCTAGTTGCCAATCGTCATACCCTAATGGAGTAGTTTTAAGCTTCGATGTTACTTTTCCGAAGCCTGGGAATAACTCGCTGCTTGTTACTGAAATTTAGCCCAGGAAAACATACCATCGCATCTTCGTACATAACAGAATTGAGGAAGAGCTTAGAATCATCGAGTATATTTGTTCCAAATCCATTTTATCAGAGAGCATGTAAGTATGTTAATATCATAATCGAAACTATGTAGCACAAAAAAGATATAATTTTTGGAAAATTGAGTTTTATTTCAAGATTGACAGAAGGATATAAGTGAATAAGTCTCAAGTGAACAAGTCAGCCAATCTGGTTTTAAGCTACAAGCTGTGACAGCTCTTAAAGCACAGCTAAGAAACAAAAAGAATTACTAGATTTGTATAACAGTAGGGTATAATAATAATCCATGGTTCTGGTTTTCCGTTAGATCGTACACTAATTGCACTATAAGTAAGTGTTGATAAATTCTGTTATGACGTTTTTTTTTTTATTGTTATTTCAGTTTTTTCCACAGCCGTATACACTGTGTTGTTTCCGTTGATTGTCGATAATAGGTATGACACATCAAATCAATTAGTTCAATACCTAGAAGCGTCTATCAAAAAACTATTTAATTCAACTGACGTTAACGATCCAATTAATAAAATTTTTTTTTTGTTCTATTTAACAAATTATTATGATTATTATTGTGTACGTTAATAGAGGCTCATGATCAGAAGATAACGTTGTTAATGAGATTTCGATAATGACTATAATAAAAAAAAATTATTTTTTTTTTTTTAGTGTCTATGAACTATGCTAATTAATAGTTAGTATAATTGACAATATTAGGTGCAATATTTCAAGTCATACTATTGAACTTTCCAAGGACTCTATATTCTGAAATGAAGTTTACTTTAGGAAGCTAATGGTATAAGTAAAACAATAGGAAAATCATAAAAAATTGAAATTTATTAAAAAAAATTAGATGAACCCTTTACCGTGCAGACCATACTTTTCGCTATAACTAAGTACAAAACGATTAATATATTTCCTGCCATATAATTTTGATCATAAAAATACATTTTTGAGTTCGAAAGTTCGATAAAATTCTACTTTAAAAACGATGTTGCGCAAAATTCCAACGTTACAAATAAACAATCCTATTTATAATTTTTTCAACGTATCTGTTGAACAAATTTTACAATTTTTATCTAGAGATAAAATTCTTTTGAATGTCAAAAGTCTCATTTTGATCGGTCAAGTGGTTCAAAAGTTATAAGAAGTTAACATGCATACATATCTAGTGACATCTGTTTCAAAATAATTAGAACGACTTCTTACGACCTCGAAAGGTGACTTGCATGGAAAAAAAGTGATTCTAGATTTGTATCTACACGTGGTTCTCAATTTGTATCTTATATATACACTTATTATACTAAATACAGCATGTACTATATCACTGAGTCGAAAATAGCACAATCATATTTTTTCCGTGTGATACAAACGTGATTTTCGAAAAAAACAACAATTATTTATTCACATAGTGCAAGTTGAAATAACTATGAAATACTTAATAAAGAGACAATTGAATACATAAAAATCAATTTAACTTAGAACTATGCTGTCTAGGAACTATACAATTATTGAAAATAGAACAGAAAAATAGAGTTAGGATCAAGAACTTATTGAATAAAACATAATCCCTCACGTTGAAATTACAATTGCTTTTGGTATGCCTTTCAGTTTGAAAGTGCTCTATCATACAATTCCACAATCTCTTTAACAATAAGTGCCTGAGGGTTACCGCGGTTCTTTAATCCGTTCAACAAGTGCCTGACGCCGCTTCCAGATGGCAATGTATTGCGTTGAACACCTCCAAAACGGTTTGCTTTTTGGAATACGTTTAATGGTAGCTGGACAACTTTGTTCATGGGTCGTGATAGCTTATCAGAGAGTGTCTTGCGACGATTCTGAACAATCCGAGTCATTGGCAAATTCTTATGACTCCAATACTTTCCGTTAATTATTGATTCGGTATCCATGATGTTCTGTCCCGTCAAATGGTGGACTTGGAAATCACCATCATACAAATTCCGAGCTCTCATAATGTTAGGTCCAAAAATTTCATGAATTTGATGTTGGCCGATGTATAGATTATCTTTTATGTCAACCTGATATGCATTTATACGATGATCCTGCTCGGATCCGAAGAATCCATTATGCTCAATTGTGACATTAACGGCAAAAATTTCGAAATTACTTTCGGCACTCCAAAATAAATTGTTTTTCAGCACAACTTCTGACGCTCTTAACTTACACGGGTATTCTATTGCCCTAAACTCGGTGTCTTTTAACTCAATCTTCTTCCCAGTCAAGCTGGAGCAATTCAACATGTGTACAACTTTATGGTTCTCAGGCAAATGCTCAGTTGGCAAGGGGATCGACTGCGTAACCGGCTGTGTAACCGACTCAGTAACTCTTCCCACTGAAACAAAACAGGTAAATCAAAACTTACATTCTTTAATTACTTATTTCACTATTTCACAGCTATAAGTATACCAATTGGTATATATTTATATATATATATGATTATATAAAAATATATATGATTCATATCAAATCATATAAGATTCAACAATAACATTTGTTACACCAACAAGCTTATGTTACTGCAACAATAGTATATTACACACCCAGGGAAGTAAAATAAGAAATGTCTCAGATCACATGTAATTGTTGGCCGAGGCGAAGCCGAGGTCAACAAACATGTGATCTGAGGCTTTCTTATTTACTTCCCGAGGAGTGTATACTATTTTTCTCCTCGACGGAGGCGGAAAGCGGCATTTTCGTTTAGCGCAGCGGGAGGAAAATTGACGCTTTCCGCCCGGAGGTGAGAAAAAATTTTTTTAGTAGATGTTGAGATGCGCTCTTTTGGCATTAGTAACGCGATATATCTTTGAAAATTCCCGAGACCGTACTTTTTTGTCTAAAGAATTAATTGAATTGGTTAAAATAATTTTTATTTAAATCACGTCAAGCTATTCATTTTTTTGCTTATAATAATAAAAACAGATATTTATAATCTTCTTTCAAATAATTAATATGTTAAACTGTTAACTTAGAAATCCTTTTCTGAATTTTTATTTTTATTTTTATTTTTTTTTTCAGTGTATTGATGATTTGTGAATAATATAGTAAAATAATTATAAGCACCACTAAAACGAATTATACTGATTTGATAAAATATTGCTGTACATAATCTATATATGTGTACTCTTTTCATTTTAATTAACTCACATTGATTGAACAACAACGAAAACCGTAACATAATAACATCAGTCTATCGTCGTTAGAAGCGATGTTTAAATAAATGGAATATCAAATGCAATCAAACATCGGCGCGCGCGCAAATATATTCTCCTGTATATCGACCACCGTTGAATTCGTCGACGAAACTTCGTCCGACGGATCAGATACTCTTAGCTCGTAAATTGACAACATTCACAACAGTGAAAAATTTTTTTATTTTAATTTTCATTACTGATAACTTTGGCCTTAGATGCATATAAATTGCATATATTGTGCATCATATTATCTAGATTAAGTTATTTTATAAAATCTAATTAGTTTGTTAAAAAACATTGTTAAATGAAGATGTTAAAAAATGGTGTGCAAAAAATTTTTGTTTAAATACGATGAAAAATTAAAACGGCCTGAAGAAAAATTGTGTTCTCAAGTAAAATACTTACAAAACTTATTATTTTCTAATCTTATAATTATGAAGTAGCCTATGTTTGAAATAATTGTTCCTGAGTAACGTTAATTATTTAAGCAATAAGTTTTACTGAAAAATTTATTTATCTCATATGTCAACATATTTTTATTCGTTAATTAAATTACAGTTAATATGTTTAATTGCAAGTGCTTACATAATCGCAATATTAAATTTATTTTAATAAATACTATGGTAAGATTTTTGATAATTTTTATTTTTAAATTTATAAAATTTACCTAAAATAATTCAAATTTTTGTATTCTTTAAAATTAATAGAAGTAAAGTACAAATAAAATGTACAATATTTTTATCACATGCAAGTGGATAATAAATAATATAAAATTGTCAAAAGTACTTGAAAAAATGTGCAAGAAATCATCATCAACGAATAGGTAAAAAATAATATACATAAAATTCAAAGAATAACTGATAAGCATAAAGATTAATATTTTTTGTTTTGTGTCAGATAGTGTCAGGTCGAGGATAATATGTGACTTTTGAAAGAAACATGTCACAGCAACGTTATATGAATATTCAACATGAAAAAAACTTTAAATGCAATGTTGGCCTAAAAGTCAGGACCTGGTACTTGGGTATATTAGGTTTCTTGATCGCTTCGTTAATAATAATAAATAATTTTATTACCAATCAATTTAATAGTAGCATCGACCATTTTGCTAATGTTTCGATACAAGGTAAAGTTTGAAAAAATATTATATTTTTTACTTCATTATTAATTTGAAAATATTTAACAAAAACTTTTTTTTTCTAGATAATTTTATAGAAAGAGAACAACGAAAAATTAGTTTAGTAACAAATACAGTATTGGGATTTATTGTTCATAAACAAGGATGTCAAATAGCAGAGCTTGATCCATTCAACGAATTTGCGAAACATTTTATGGAAATAGAGAATCCGTTGGAATGTGAATTTGGAAATCAATTGCCTCTTGTTGAATCTAATGATACGGCTATATTTATAAATCCAGATGCTCACAATCAGTATTATAATGAAACAGAAGCCGCGGATTGTTGTTGGCGGATTTTCGAACGTAAGAAAAATCAAGATAATTTTGTAAAGTAAGTATTGTTTATTAATTAAAAACAAATAGTGTAAACTATAAATACATTGAAAACGAAAGCCTGGATCTATTATAACAATCTTGAGTATTTATAATCGATTAATGTTACAATAAACTTATTAATTGTTTTAGAATTGTAACGATATTAAATTGTTTAGATAAAACATTCTTTCAGACTGTTTGATGTTTAAGAACTCGATAAATGCCTTATAAAAAGCTTTTTTTCGGTATAAAAATACAAAAAAACTTTTTTTTTGTTCTTCAAAACGGATTAAAATAATTTAGTAGGAAATTGAATTCTCTCTAAAAAAAAAAGTATTTTTTTTTTTCCGATACAAAATTTTGATTTATAATTAAAAAAATAAAAAAAACTTCTCAATCACCTTTTTCTAAAATATAAATGATTTCTTAAGTCGAATGAAACAAATCAAAAAATTTTCTGATTAATGAACGAAACAATCTAATCGATATTTTTTGACAGACCTTAAAAAATATGAAGACACTTAATTAATGACTTGTACTGAACAAATCAATGAAGAAATTCTGTGTTAAAATTTTCATAAAATTTAGATTTACGATAATCTCAATGACCTCATAAATCAGAACGAAATTTTTTTCTCTGTGCAGATATTTATCAAGCCTCAGAAGTAGGTTGCTTGTAGCTTCTAAAGAATTTTTTATTTTATTGAGTTTTACGTTCAAGCCTTTCGGCCTAAAAATGTGGGATTTTGATGTCTCTTCTTTTTTTTTGTTAATTTATTTAAAGTCGCCCTGACATCTCAGGTCCTCAGCGACTACATTTTATAAAATATAAATTAAGACAGATATAGATATGGTAATACAAAAATAAAGGTGGTATAATTGTTACGTTTAGCATTTAAGTTTTAATATAGATAGTATTTCTTTAATTTTTGCAAAGTGGTTTTCTTGATTAAGTTAAAGGAGCGTGTTTTCGAGGATCTTGAGTCTTCTTCTTAGTTCTGTTAGGTTGGGGCAAGTCAACTTCTTATTTTCTCTTTTGTCTCTTCTAATTTTTTCTTTTTTTAAAGAATATTGTAGAGGCAGTAATAATATTTTCTTGTATGATATTATATGCACTAATTAGTAAATAATTCGAATTTATTGTTTTATATGGAGCAGATCTTTTTCAATGTATTGCAGTAAAAGTTTTAATTAATTTAAAATAAATTCTATTAATTTTATCTTATTTTAGATATGATCCATTGTGTCATAAATTTAATAGCTCAACAACTATAACAGCAGAATTCATAAAAGTTGAATGTTTTAAAAATAGTAAACAAATATATCGTGATTATCATTTCTTTGTGCCACGAAAACCTATTGTTGAAGAAAGATGCCATGCTGCCGAAAAAAAAAGAAAAGAAGAAAGAAAAAAACACGAAACGGAAAAAGATGATAACAACAATGAAAATCATCTAAGCATTTTAATTCTTGGATTAGATTCAGTATCACGAATGAATTTTCACCGTATGATGCCAAAAACCATCGAAACTCTCAAGTCAATGGGTGCCATTGAAATGATGGGTTACAACAAAATTGGGGATAATACTTATCCAAATCTCGTATCAGTTTTAAGTGGATTGTCAGAAAAAGAGTTTCGATCAAATTGTTGGAACAATTCAAAATTACCATTTGATAAATGTCCATTGATATGGAAAAACTTCAGTAAGTCAGGATATCGGACGATATTTGCCGAAGATGCATGTGCAATGACAACATTTAATTATCTTAAACCAGGATTCCGAAATCAACCAACAGATTATTACTTCCGACCGTATTGTGTAGCAGCAGAATCCGATATAGGCAATACGCACAAACTTAATGCGGATTTATGTGTTGGCACACGCAAAACATTTGATAATCTATTGAACTACACTAAAAAAGTAGTTAAAGAATTCAATGGTGATCGTTATTTTGCATTCTTTTGGGAAGCTAGTTTGACTCATGATTTTTTTAACTACCCGCAATTGGGTGATCTTCCTTACAGCGAATCAATTAGTTATCTAAATAATCAAGGTTTCCTTAATAATACGGCACTTATGGTAATGAGTGATCATGGAATGCGATGGGGTGAATTTCGACAGACTTATCAAGGAAGAATTGAAGGTAGTCTTCCTCTAATGTTTATTATTCTTCCAGAATGGTGGAAGAAAAAATTTCCGTTAGCAGTAAATAATTTACAACTAAATGCTGTCAGTTTAACAACTCCTTACGATTTTCATGAAACACTAATAGATTTTTTGTACCCCGAAAATCTAACCGATGAAGTTATTCTGAGCCGTATAAAAAACATGTCGAATGATAAAAATAATTCATCATTTCTACGTGGTATAAGTTGGTTTTTAACAATACCTGATGAACGTAATTGCTCAACGGCGGGAATACCTGGACATTGGTGTATGTGTCATAAGAGTACTAATATCTCACACGATGATTCTGCTGTTAAGAATGCTACTGATTTCATAATCAATGAATTGAATACAATGGTTAAGAAGTATCCACAGTGCTCATTGTTGAAGTTAAGTAAAGTTATTGATGCTAAAGTATGGAGTGCTCATGGTGAAGAAAAAGACAAAGATGAGGAGTTTTTTTTTTTTTTTTTTTTTTTTTTTTTTTTTTTCCGATAATTCATCACGAAATATTTTAATGAAGTTCGTGGTTTATTATTATGGTTCCCGGTAAAAATTAGTACAGAAAATAATGTTATCTAAAGGAAATAAATGCAAGTTTATTTTATTTCCTTATTTAAATTTAACTCCTAAACAAAGAAAAATTTTAGAAAAAACTCACTGCTACTCGATAGATTATTTAATTATCTATTTTCTAGCAGAACGTTTTTTACGAAATTTTTATTTGCTTAAAAAAAAACTAATTAATCTGTAATAGATTTGCTGTTGCTAGTGCGACAAAAATAGGACGGTTTTTCTCGATGAGGGCGAGGAGAGAAAAAGATTAATTTTTTTTTTTGTAATCTAATGATAAAATTCAATAATTTAAATGATAAGTTGATAACTCAAGCTAATAATTGATAAAATTAATTAATGTTCCTTTAATTTGCATGAAAGTGTATATACTGTTCACAGTCAAGAATAGAACGAAGTACAAGATCCTTTATAGTAGACGAAGCACGTTTTCAATTATTTTCAATCCATCATAAGTCTATGATACTCCTGAAAATAACAATTGTGAGTTGGCAATTAAAATAAGTATTACTTTTATATATATTTTTATAAATTATTAAATAAATATTTTTTATTGAAAGTCAACATTTACAGTAGAAAAAATTTTTTTAGTATGACTTTTTTTACAATTAAATATTTTGAGAAAATTAAAAATAATAAAACAGATTACTTAACAATTGTTGGCGTCATATCGTTATGCTACTGATAAAAATTTTAATATTTTTAACTGAGATATTTTAAAAACTAACAATAAAAAAATTGATTTTATCATAATTATAAAGAAAGTTCAACTGTGGCAATAGCACCAATTAAAGTCGATCAAGTTTATAGAAAATATTGCTATCTGTAGTGGATTATATGATATTTTAAATATTTTTGAGTAAGTGATTCGAATTGATTATCACAATAATTATCAAATAAATTTAATAGTTCTCTTGACACCATACTATTACATTGTGTCTTTTATTTTTTTAATTTAACCAAGTGATGAGTTGAGTTTCAAAGGGGTATCTTTTCATTTTTGATTAATCGAGTCAAAAAACTGGTTATCTCTAATTATAAATATTTTTATCGAACTTTTTTAACTTAGCTATGAAGTGGTATCGGTTATGAAGCTACAATTCTATTCTCATTTAGAAATCTTTATAATTTTCCAAGTAATTAATATTTAAAAGTTAAAAAAACTGCTCTTTTAAAATATGAAAAGATACTCTTTTGAAAATCAGCTCCTCAAGTATGAATACACAGTAAAAAATTTTGCGTCAAAAAATTTTGTGTTAAATATTTAACACTTTTACGTGTAGATTTAACATTTGTTGTGTTAAATTAGTACAAAAAAATGTTACTAACACAAGAAAGTGTTAAATATTTAACATAAAAATTTTTTGATGCATTGACGCAAAATTTTTTACTGTGTATTCATACTTGAGGAGCTGATTTTCAAAAGAGTATCTTTTCATATTTTAAAAGAGCAGTTTTTTTAACTTTTAAATATTAATTACTTGGAAAATTATAAAGATTTCTAAATGAGAATAGAATTGTAGCTTCATAACCGATACCACTTCATAGCTAAGTTAAAAAAGTTCGATAAAAATATTTATAATTAGAGATAACCAGTTTTTTGACTCGATTAATCAAAAATGAAAAGATACCCCTTTGAAACTCAACTCATCACTTGGTTAAATTAAAAAAATAAAAGACACAATGTAATAGTATGGTGTCAAGAGAACTATTAAATTTATTTGATAATTATTGTGATAATCAATTCGAATCACTTACTCAAAAATATTTAAAATATCATATAATCCACTACAGATAGCAATATTTTCTATAAACTTGATCGACTTTAATTGGTGCTATTGCCACAGTTGAACTTTCTTTATAATTATGATAAAATCAATTTTTTTATTGTTAGTTTTTAAAATATCTCAGTTAAAAATATTAAAATTTTTATCAGTAGCATAACGATATGACGCCAACAATTGTTAAGTAATCTGTTTTATTATTTTTAATTTTCTCAAAATATTTAATTGTAAAAAAAGTCATACTAAAAAAATTTTTTCTACTGTAAATGTTGACTTTCAATAAAAAATATTTATTTAATAATTTATAAAAATATATATAAAAGTAATACTTATTTTAATTGCCAACTCACAATTGTTATTTTCAGGAGTATCATAGACTTATGATGGATTGAAAATAATTGAAAACGTGCTTCGTCTACTATAAAGGATCTTGTACTTCGTTCTATTCTTGACTGTGAACAGTATATACACTTTCATGCAAATTAAAGGAACATTAATTAATTTTATCAATTATTAGCTTGAGTTATCAACTTATCATTTAAATTATTGAATTTTATCATTAGATTACAAAAAAAAAAATTAATCTTTTTCTCTCCTCGCCCTCATCGAGAAAAACCGTCCTATTTTTGTCGCACTAGCAACAGCAAATCTATTACAGATTAATTAGTTTTTTTTTAAGCAAATAAAAATTTCGTAAAAAACGTTCTGCTAGAAAATAGATAATTAAATAATCTATCGAGTAGCAGTGAGTTTTTTCTAAAATTTTTCTTTGTTTAGGAGTTAAATTTAAATAAGGAAATAAAATAAACTTGCATTTATTTCCTTTAGATAACATTATTTTCTGTACTAATTTTTACCGGGAACCATAATAATAAAGCACGAACTTCATTAAAATATTTCGTGATGAATTATCGGAAAAAAAAAAAAAAAAAAAAAAAAAAAAAAAAGAGATGTAAAATTGATTTCAGGATGCATCATAAGTATTTATTTAGAATTTTGTTGATTTTTGTAGTTTTATCACCCATACTTAGTTACTATACAGTGAGTTTGAATAATAACCAAGACCAAATGTCTAGCGAGCTTTATCAAAACAAAATATGAATTCTTCCGTAATGTAAGTATTGTACAATATTCGTTTGTATTTTTTAAATTATTTAGTCAACATCTGGATTTCAGATTTGAGTCACTATTTCATAAATTCGTTAATTCAGTTAATATAAAACCAGAAGTAAAAATTTTTTTTTATAAAAAAAAGACTCAAGTATATAAAAATTATTATTTTTTTGTGCCCAAAAATCTGTCAATGGAAGAAAGATGTCGTATTTCTGAAAAAGAAAACGAAAATGAATTTAATAATAATAAAAACAGTTCAAATACTTTTTCGTGCCAATTTTAAGCGGATTGCCAAAAAATGAATTTGAATTAGCTATCGTAATGATATTAATGAGATACTTGATGATTTTCTGTTTTTGTGGAAAAATTATAGTGATGGGGGTTATCGTACAATATTCACCGAGAATGTTTTGAACAATTCAATATTCAACAATTTTAATCTAAAATTTCGCAATCAACATGTAGATTATTATTTTCTTTCCTGGAAGCTACAGAAATTGACGGTGTTTAAAAATTAAACTTCACTACATGTCCAATAAACGTAAAATATTTGACGATTTCTTACATTATGCGAAAAAAGTTACTAGAGCGTTTAATAAAGATTGTTATTTTACACTTTTTTGGGAGAAAAAATTTAACATATGATTTATTTAATTACTTACATTTTGCAGATGACTCATATAGTGATACTATTAATTACTTAAATAATCAGAAATCACTCGACAATGATAGTAGTCAACAAAGCGGACGTGAAAATAATCTTCTTTTTTCCCCTTCGGGCGTAAAGCGTCAACTTTAGCCCCGCTGCGCTAGACGAAGTTGCCACTTTCCGCCTTCGTCGGGGAAAAAAATCGTCCATCATGGATTGACTAATTATTCAACCAACAAAATTTATTTGTGGTGCTAAATTTGTTGCTAATTAGTTGTTCCATTTAGAATATTGTTGCTTGTTTAGATACGCCCACTTTTATGAGACACTCGTAGATTTCTTGTATTTCAAAAATATGAGTAATGAAGTGATTCGCAATAGTCAAAGGATTATTAAGTGATCATTACAAATCATTACAACGAGGTATCAGTTGGTTTTTAATCATACCTTGATGGACGTAATTGTTCAACTGCTCAATTGCTCAAAATTATATATATTTTTGAAAAATTTAGTCATAATTTTAAGACTGTAAAAAAACTGAATTTGTTTTATTAAAAAAACTTAAATCATATTTGATCTCATTCAATAGTTTATTAAAAATTAGTCACTCATTCATGATTTGCGAATTTAGTTACTAAGTATATTTACAGTTTCCAAATTAATTTTCAATGACCTTAATCATATTGTAAACCTTACTGCTTAACTTCTATTCCCGTATATTAATTACAAATTTTATACATAAAAAATGATTTAATTATCAAAGATCCTATGAATAAAGTTTTATATCATTCATAATATTTATGATAAATAAATTAAGTTTAAATGTAATATAATTATATTTAAATAATTTTAACTTCAAAAATATTATCTAATTGTCGATTAATGGAGTTTACAAAACGGAGAATGGAGTATAAACTCGATTGAGTGATCCAAATTCAAATCATGTGGTCTTGGACATCATTAATGTTCTCATGTTTTACTTTATAATTTTTATTTTTCGAATCTGGATCTTGTTGGTTTAGTAAAAGTCATTTAATTAATTTCAGTCTATAGTAATAAGATTTTATGATCCACGTATACCATTGTAAATTCTATTCACAGAGCTCTGTTGCAGAAGTTCTTTGATTGCTATAAATAAAAAATTCAGAAATATGTCAATAATTATTCAGCATGAACAGTTGTTGATTAATAAATAAACTATTTTACCTTCTTTCTCTTGGACAGTAAAATCTTTTTCTGGGAATGCAACGTCAACAGTAATGTATAGTGTACCATAAAGATTATTATTCTCGTAATTAGGCATTCCTTCACCCTTTTTACGAATTTTAGCACCAGGTTTAGTTGCTTTCTCTCGTAATATGGTAACCTTATGTCCATCTAAATGAGTTAAGTCTAATTTAAATCCTATCAATGCATCCTGCAATGATATTGTGATATTAGTGTAGAGATCATCGCCAATTCTCTCAAATATTCTATGAGACTGCGTTCTTATTCTGTAGAAAAAAAATTTATTTTATTAATAATGATAATTTTTGTTAGAAGTAATTAGATATTATAGATAAAATTACTTCAAGATTAAATCTCCAGCGTCACCGTCAGTATGTGGCTCACCCTCGGCAAAGAATTTTATTTCTTGACCATCAACCATACCAGGCTCAACTTCTACCTCCAGTAATCTTTCTTCATTCACTAATTTAACATTTGGACATTCAGAGCACACTGTTTGCTGTGTCATTTGGAATCTACCACTTCCCAAGTTACGTGTCACTAACTCTTGCCTACAATTACATTTTCGGGTTCCTTTGGCTGGTTTTATAACTAATTTATTTCTTGTGATCTGTAATTTAAAAAAGTTTTTTTATCAAGAGTATTCACTAATTTTTAGCCATAAATTCTCCTCAAAAATCAAAATTAAATTACACAATTGTTTTTTATAAAAAAAAAAATTATGTTAATTTTTTATTTTTAGAAAATTTTAATCAAAAAAATTAAACTCCTACGATTGAAAATTTAATAAATAGCGTGAATTAAGACTACACGGAAAAAAGTAAACTGTAAAATTCACTCGGATTTCGGTTAATTTTTATAGTTTCAAACAGTAAAGCGGACCTCGGGGTGGTAAAAATATAAATATTACAGAACTCAATGCAGAAAGTATCAAAGCTACAATTTATAATTTATTATCTAAAATAAGTGATTGGTAGCTGCTTATATAATATATAACGACTCTCATCTTAAAAAAATTACAATTTCAAACAGTAAAAATTGGGGTTTCAATATATAGTCCATACTGTGAGAAGAAGCAGAACTCAGATGAGGAGAAGGGGGTCTCATTCTGGGAGAATTTAATATTTGAAACAGTAAAAATTCTACTCTTAAAATGTATATTTTACCAGTCCAAGAAAGTCAATAATTATAGTTTGATTTTTAGCGTTGCGCTTAAAATTTATCATTTTACTTTGTAAATATTGACGTTGCTTGTATTAGAAATTTTGTAACTGTGTTTAATATTTTTTACATATAATGTGATCATTTTTTAGGTACCAAATGATAAATATCAAAGTCAAAATTCTTAATTTTTATATTTTAACATTTTAGATATTCACATAGCGAATATTACTTTTTGAAATAGTATTTTCTTCCATGTAAAGAATAAAATGTAGCATTTAAATGATAAATATTACATAGTGATCATTAAAATCACGATTTTACTGTTTGAAGTGGTAATTTTTAGCAGTTGATCATTACTTACTACAAATCGACTGTTATTTATTACAGTTTACTTTATTCCGTGTAATTAAAAAAAATTACTAATTAATTAAATATAATAGAATAATTACCTCAACAAAATTACCACTGTACAATTCTTCCAGTGTTACGCTAAGATCCATCATAATATTATTACCTCGTGGTGCTTCACGTTCTTGTTGAGACTCACCACCAAAGTGAAATCCGAAATCTCCGAAAAAACTTGCGAAAGGATCATTGTTGTTCATCATACCATCTTTTTTTAAACACTCTTCACCACATCTGTCATACATTTCTCGTTTTTCTGGATCTGAGAGTACTTCATAGGCAGCACCCAGATCCTGAAACTTCTGAGATGCATCAGGATCATCTTTGTTCTTGTCAGGATGTAATTGTTTTGCTAACGTCCTATACGCTTTTTTAACGGCATTTGTATTAGCACTTTTTGAAACACCGAGAATAGCATAAAAATCCCTCCTATTAATTAAAAAAAATTATCATTAATAATAGAATAAAATTTATTATTAAAGGTTAATCATTTGTAATTAAAAATATAACCCTTTACCTGGCAGTTTAAAATTCAAATTAATTATTTTTAAATTGTGTAATTAATAATTTATTTAAATAAAACTTACCCAGCTGCTATTACGGCTGTATATAATATTAAATTTATAAATAATAATTGGAAAATGCGAAATGCAGCCATTCTTTGGAAGTTTACAGACTTTTCACACTGACAGCCAGCCGACCGCTAGATCGTGGTTGACGTTCATTGGCCCAACTCATTATATGATAGTAAGCTGGCCAAGTTGGCCGCAATTTTTTGTCCATCTACTGCCGCCATCTACTGCCGCCATCTACTGTCTTCTTTTACTCAGAAACTTGTAGCCAACTTGATGCCAACAGTTACAAATTTGGAAGTTGACTGCAAGTTGTCGCTAAGTTGGTGGTAACTATCTGACACCACCCTGACAGCCACCTTACCTATAACTTACTGTCAGTCTACGTCCGCAATTTGAAGCAAACTTGACGGAAAGAGTTGGCAAAGCAAGCAATTACCTATTAGTTACCTATAACTTACTCTGCAAATAGACGTCAAAACTTGCTGTACAAGTATTTCTGTCAAATTGTAGTAAAGTTGAAAGGAAATTTAACTACAAGTTTGATTGTTAACTTGTATTCAAGTTTCGGCCGTAGATTTCCGTCAATTTGCTTACAATTTCTGTCGAGTAAAAAATTACCGCTAACTTGATGTCAAGTTAACCGTAACTGCTAAAAGTCAACTACTTACTGAGAAAGCTCTGGCTATCAGGGAAGCTTTAAAGCCTAAAATTAAAAAATTTTTTTCAAATCAATTTTCCAATTAAAGACAGTTACAATTTTCCTCGCTATTTTAGTCTCAGACTTAGATGTGAGATAAATTGACTGTTGCAATTTCAAATTAAAATGATGACACTGAAGTTAGCAGACGTATTAACATTTCAATAGAATTAAATTGCAATTAAATTAAATTAAATCAATTTTCATCCACTTTATAAGTTTAAATTATTAGCATTATAAAAAAATATCTCTAAGATTAGTTATTACAAGATGAAATGAAATTGCACTATTTAATTATTAATATTTTTATTTTTTATATTTTAATTAAATATTTAATTAACTAATTATCTAATCACTGGAGCAATTACGGATCCTGATAAAGCATTTTAGGAGCAATTTTTTAATACTTAGTTTCAATAAATTTTATTGAATTTCCACGCGAATTTAATTGCGGTTTAATAAATAATAAATGCTGAGTACATTGTAATTTGTAATTTCCTTACTTATCTACAAGAATAATGTAGAAATCAACTTCACATAAATATGATCACTATTGTAAAACTTCAAGTATTGTAAAATTACGGAATATCGGAATGAAACCGGAAGTACCGTTGATTAAAATAAAGCTTTTTTTTTGTTATTTCAAGAAATAAATATTAAATTTAAAAATAGCTATAATCTTCGTAAGACTTTTGATTTTATAAGATCTTATTGTTGTATAATTTTGATAAATTAAAACATTTATTTTAGCATTAAACAAAATTAAATTTCTCCATGTAGCAATCGATAAGCAATTACATTTGCGTTGGGTTTCCGATTTTTTATCATTGAACCAAATATATCATTCAGAAGTAAATGTTTTTTTTTTTAACACTGATTCAAATGATTCATAAAATATTCAATATACTTATTTATTTTAGAAAAAACGTCTAGTTTTTGGATTAAAAAAATTTTTGACGTGCAAATTTGTCAAATTGGATTTGAACCGTAAGCTTTATTTCTATTTAATTTTAAGATTTACGAAGAAATTAATGCAAATACTTATTTTAAATAAATAAAAATTATTTAATAATTTATTAACCTCGTGATTAATAGTTGGTAAATAAACATTATTTAAAATTTACAACTTTGTGATAAACATTTAAAATGAATAACAATCGTTGAATGTGAACGCACCATAAATTTAGTGGATGTTACCGTCTCGGGTTCAGTCGGCAGTTTAGTGCGTCTTCGTTCACGTGTCAATGATTTGTTCTGCTCATTATTAATTACAAATGTACATTAAATAAATAATTTAAACAATTATTTCTTAAAACAGTAAATAATTCATTTTTATCATTTATTTTCGCTCTCAAAGTCAATATTTAACACAACCTGTGGTATTAAGTTTTATTGTCTGGGTACTCAACTTTTTATAGAACGAAAAAAAAAAACCGGTCGGTTTTGGTGCTTTTTTTGTAAAGACTTCTGTCAATTAAAACACCAGCAATAAGGTTTACATAAAGATTTATTCTTTTTTCGTGTAAAACTGTGCTGCAAATAACTCTATACATCGAGGAGGTAATGATTTTCTTAAATCTTTCATTTTCCATCATCGTCATGTAATAATAAATTGAAACATTTAATCTGTTATCTTATGTAATTAAAACAAAATAATAATTGACGTTATTTTGATCGTATAATTGAAGCAACTGTGTTTAACATAAGAATAATAATTTACCGGCGATCATTATCGAAATGTACTTCTGTGTGTGTTCGGATTGTAATTAAAAATAATTTTTACTTTTTATTTTCTCGTTTAGTTTTTTTGGATAATTGAAAAAATGACAGCAGAAAAAGAATAATTTTCAAATATATGCATTTATCAATTTCTGATAAATATCTGCAATGTCATAAAAAAATATATAAGCAAAATGATTTAGTGACTTTTGATCGATTAAACTATGCTATAAATATTAAAGTATAATAAAGTGTGTTCAAGATTTTTAGCACAAAAATTTATTTATTTTTTTTTTTTAAAAAACTTGTATAAAAATTTCCTTGTCCAGAATGAATATTGTAAAACATCAATATTATTTTTTAGAAAATGGCATTCGGAAAATGGTACTACTCCAAAGAGGAATTAAAAAACTCTCCCAGCCAAAAGGACGGCGTCGAAGCTGCCCGAGAATTGAGGTACCGCCGGGAGGCCGCTGAATTGATTCACACAATGGGCGACAAGTTAAACTTAACCAACGCAATCATCAGTTCAGCGGTGACGTATATGCACAGGTTTTACGTCTACCATTCATTCGTCCGGTTCCACCGTTACCCGGTAGCAGCAACATCAATTTTCCTGGCCGCTAAGTCTGAGAGTATGCCGAAGAAATTGGAGTCCGTGATACGGATTTTTCACTCGTGCATCTTCCAGAAAAAGATCAGCGAGGTCAACACAGAATCCAAGAGTTTCCAATTTGAAGCCGACAATGTGCTCTACATCGAGCATATAATGATTCAGACCCTGGGATTTGAACTTAACATCGAGCACTCTCATGTTTACGTGCTGAAATTCTGCCAGGAGATCAATGCGAGCAAAGACTTTGCTCAGGCTTGCTATTTCTTGGCTACAGAGATTTTGGAGACGACGACAATGTGCCTTCAGTATTCTCCGGAAGTAACTGCAAGCTTTTGCATTTATTTCGTGAACAAGCTGACTAACTGGGAGATCTTCGAGAGTTACCAAAGAAGAAATTGGATCTATCCGGAAGATAACTCGGATGTTTCTTTGGAGTTGTTCGAAAAGCTGGAAGAAGAGTTCAAGGTGACATTCAACCACAGCAGGACTCGCTGGAGACAAAAAGTTGTCAGAATTGTCGAAGGTCGTAATTCGCCCCAACTCACGTCTGCTTCGGAGTCAGAGGCTTCAAACTCAACGGACAGCTGCTCACCGCCCCAACAAGCTGGTTCAGAGTCAGTTCTTGGGCAAGTAATGCCTCAACAACTTGCTAACCCAAGCTTGAGGTTTAGCGAAGTTCCAAGCGACCGAGGACACCAATTAGCTCAGCCTCTTCAAAAATGCTTGACACATCCATCGAAATCCGAAGATCCACTTCCAAAACCGAGGGTTACCAACAATTCAGTGTCTAT
>JZSA01001577.1:0-34570 GCA_000956155.1 Cotesia vestalis
GTAGAATATGGAAAAAAATATGGAAAAAATATGGGCAAAATACGAAAAAAATATGTTCAAAATATAGAAAAAATATAGGCAAAATATGGGCAGAATGTGGAAAAAATATGGGCAAAAATATGGAAAAAATATGGCCAGAATATGGCCAAAAATATGGAAAAAGATTGGAGAAAATATAGCGAAAACATGGAAAAAATATGGGTAACATATGGGATAAATATGGCGAAAATATGGAAAATATATGGGCATAATATAGTAGAATATGGAAAAAAATATGGAAAAAATATGGGCAAAATACGAAAAAAATATGTTCAAAATATAGAAAAAATATAGGCAAAATATGGGCAGAATGTGGAAAAAATATGGGCAAAAATATGGAAAAAATATGGCCAGAATATGGCCAAAAATATGGAAAAAGATTGGAGAAAATATAGCGAAAACATGGAAAAAATATGGGTAACATATGGAAAAAAATATGGAAAAAAATATCTAAAAAATGTGGAAAAAATATGGAAAAAAGATAGGCAAAATATGGAAAAATATGGAAAAAAATATGGAAAAAATTTGGCGAAAATATCGAAGAAACATGGTCAAAATGTGGAAAAAATATGGCGAAAATATGGAAAAAAAATGGGCAAAATATGGGAAAACATGGAAAAAAATATGCGCAAAATATGGCGAAAATATGGGCAAAATATGGGAAAATATCGGCAAAATATGGAAAAAATATGGGCAGAATATGGGCAAAATATGGCGAAAATATGGAAAAAAATTTGGGCAAAATATGGAAAAAATATGGCGAAAATATAGCAAAAATATGGCCAGAGTATGGCCAAAAATATAGAAAAAGATCGGCGAAAATATAGCGAAAACATGGAAAAAATATGGGTAACATATGGTGAAGAAAATATGGAAAAAATATGGGGAAAATATGGTCAAAAATATGGAAAAAGTATAGAAAAAGATATGGAAAAAATATGGAAAAAATTTAGCGAGAATATGGCGAAAATAAGAAATAAATATTGGTAACATATGAAAAAAAAATATGAGCAAAACATGGAAAAAATATGAAGAAAATATGGAAAAAATATGGGGAAAATATGGTCAAAAATATGGAAAAAGTATAGAAAAAGATATGGAAAAAATATGGAAAAAATTTAGCGAGAATATGGCGAAAATAAGAAATAAATATTGGTAACATATGAAAAAAAAATATGAGCAAAACATGGAAAAAATATGAAGAAAATATGGAAAAAATATGGGGAAAATATGGTCAAAAATATGGAAAAAGTATAGAAAAAGATATGGAAAAAATATGGAAAAAATTTAGCGAGAATATGGCGAAAATAAGAAATAAATATTGGTAACATATGAAAAAAAAATATGAGCAAAACATGGAAAAAATATGAAGAAAATATGGAAAAAATATGGGGAAAATATGGTCAAAAATATGGAAAAAGTATAGAAAAAGATATGGAAAAAATATGGAAAAAATTTAGCGAGAATATGGCGAAAATAAGAAATAAATATTGGTAACATATGAAAAAAAAATATGAGCAAAACATGGAAAAAATATGAAGAAAATATGGAAAAAATATGGGGAAAATATGGTCAAAAATATGGAAAAAGTATAGAAAAAGATATGGAAAAAATATGGAAAAAATTTAGCGAGAATATGGCGAAAATAAGAAATAAATATTGGTAACATATGAAAAAAAAATATGAGCAAAACATGGAAAAAATATGAAGAAAATATGGAAAAAATATGGGGAAAATATGGTCAAAAATATGGAAAAAGTATAGAAAAAGATATGGAAAAAATATGGAAAAAATTTAGCGAGAATATGGCGAAAATAAGAAATAAATATTGGTAACATATGAAAAAAAAATATGAGCAAAACATGGAAAAAATATGAAGAAAATATGGAAAAAATATGGGGAAAATATGGTCAAAAATATGGAAAAAGTATAGAAAAAGATATGGAAAAAATATGGAAAAAATTTAGCGAGAATATGGCGAAAATAAGAAATAAATATTGGTAACATATGAAAAAAAAATATGAGCAAAACATGGAAAAAATATGAAGAAAATATGGAAAAAATATGGGGAAAATATGGTCAAAAATATGGAAAAAGTATAGAAAAAGATATGGAAAAAATATGGAAAAAATTTAGCGAGAATATGGCGAAAATAAGAAATAAATATTGGTAACATATGAAAAAAAAATATGAGCAAAACATGGAAAAAATATGAAGAAAATATGGAAAAAATATGGGGAAAATATGGTCAAAAATATGGAAAAAGTATAGAAAAAGATATGGAAAAAATATGGAAAAAATTTAGCGAGAATATGGCGAAAATAAGAAATAAATATTGGTAACATATGAAAAAAAAATTATGGAAAAACATGGAAAAAATATGAAGAAAATATGGAAAAAATATGGGGAAAATATGGTCAAAAATATGGAAAAAGTATAGAAAAAGATATGGAAAAAATATGGAAAAAATTTAGCGAGAATATGGCGAAAATATGGGCAAAATATGGAAAAAATATAGGCAAAATATGGGCAGAATGTGGAAAAAATATGAGCAAAAATATGGAAAAATTTTGGCGAAAATATGGAAGAAATATGGTCAAAATATGGAAAAAAAATGGGCAAAATATGGGAAAATATGGAAAAAAATATGCGCAAACGATGGCGAAAATATGGGCAAAATATAGGAAAATATCGGCAAAATATGGAAAAAAAATGGAAAAAATACGGAAAAAAATATGGAAAATATATGGGCAAAATATGGTAGAATATGGAAAAAATATGACGAAAATATGGAAAAAATATGGGGAAAACATGGGCAAAAATATGGGAAAAATATGGAAAAACTATTGAAAAAGTATGGATAAAATATAGGCAAAATATGGTCAAAATATGGAAATAATATGGGTAAAATATGGAAAAAATATGGAATAAATATGGGAAATATATGGAAAAAATATGGGCAAAAAAATGGAAAAAAAATGACGAAAATATGGAAAAAATATGGGCAAAATATTGCAAAACTATGGAAAAAATATGGGCAATAATATGGGCAAAAATATGTACAAAATATGTCAAAAATATGGAAAAAAAATGGGTAAAAATATGGAAAAAATATGGCGAAAATATGGAAAAAATATGGGCAAAATATGGCGGAAATATGGGCAAAGTGTGGGAAAAATACGAAAAAAATATGGGCAAAATATGGAATAAATATGGAGAGAAATATGGAAAAGAGATGGGCAAAATATGGAAAAATATGGAAAAAAATATAGGAAAAATATGGAGAAAAATTGGCGAAAATATGGAAAAAATATGGTCAAAATATGAGCAAAATATCGAAAAAATATGGGCAAAAATATCGAAAAAATATGGCGAGAATATAGAAAAAATATGGGCAAAAATATGGAAAATATATGGGCAAAATATGGTAGAATATGGACAAAAATATTGAAAAATATGGAAGACATTTGGCCAGAATTTGGCGAAAATATGAAAGAAATATGGAAAATTATGGAAAAAAATATGAGCAAAATATGGAAAAAATATGACGAAAAAATGGAAAAAATACGGGGAAAATATGGGCGAAAATATGGAAAAAATATGGGCAAAAATATGGAAAAAATATGGCGAAAATATGGATAAAATATAGGCAAAATATGGCGAAAATATGGGCAAAATGTGAAAAAAATATGGGCAAAATATGGAAAAAAAATATGGGCAAAATATGAAAAAAATATCGAAAAAACATGGGGAAAATATGGGGAAAATATGGAAAAATATGGAAAAAATATGGGTAAAATAAGGAAAAAATATAGGCAAAATATCTAAAAAATATGAAAAATATATGGGCAAAATATGGCGAAAATATGGAAAAAAATATGGAAAAAACATGGAATTATTATTATTATTATTTTATTAAATTTAGTATTTATAATTTAGTTGATTAAATTTACATTTCACTTAATTTTTCATTTTATAAGTAAAACTTCCGCGTCATTAAATAACCATTTGCGTGAATGATTATGGTTATTTAATTATCTTTTACTCTCAGTAATGTAACACATTAATTATATTTTTCATTTCGTTTATTAATGAAGAGATCTAACTCATTATTCATTCTAATGTAACACGAAAAAAAGTTTATTTACAATGTTTTAATTCGAATTTTCACTAAAAATATCTTTCTAGAGAAACAATTTTTTAGAAATTTTTGTGTATCCTTATCCTTAATATTTTAGCCAAAAATAAATTCAAAGTTTTACAAATATTTTAACTTATTTTATAATCTATATAATCAAGAGAACAAGGAAATCTTTGTCTCCGATGTTTTTATATGATAAATTAAATTTAGTATCATTGGAAAGGTCTTGATCTGAATTTGTACCTTTTTAATGTTTTATATCGCGTTACAGATGCCATAAGGGTGTATAATAAAAACTCTATTTTTTTTTAAGTTCAAAGAAAATTTTTAGTTTGAAGAAAATTTTTTTTTTGCATTTCTGTACGTTTTATACAAAAATACATTGATTTCCGAAAAAAAATTTTTTTTTTATACGCCTTTATGGCTCCCGGAACTCGCCTCAGATGCCATAAGGGCTTATAAGAAACATTCTATTTTTTTTTTAAGTCCATTATTATTTCAAAAGTACTCAAACTTTGTAAATTCTGATTAGAAATATCAAAAAATCATTAAGCCAAAGTTTTTTGATTTATAGTCTGTAAGTCTCGGCAGTCTCATAGTGACTGTAGGTTGCTAGTCAATTATTAATTATACTAATAATAATAAAAATGAAATTAATATTGTTGTTATTATTTGAAATAAATTACCTGTCATGTTGAGTTTCGAAAAATCAACATCAAAGTACTCTTCAACTTTATCGTGCAATTCTTGATATAATTTTACAGCACGTGGATCCCAGCAGTGCTCCGATTCACCACCATCAGTCTCGTCATTCCCACCACCCTTTTGACTGTCTTCATATTTATCCTTGCTAGCTCGCGGTGAAAAACTGCATTCATGGTAATAATTTTTAATACAGTATGAATGAGATACAAGACATAAAATCATTAATAATGTGTTTAATATGTGACTCTATAGGTCAGTTGGGTAAATTTTTTTTTTCTCGAAACGACTGTCGCTCATCGCGGATTAGACGGCACAAGAAATAATAATAAAAATAGTGATAAAAAAAAATGATTGAATGACGGGATCGCTGAGATGATCACGACGTCTCTCATCTCTCATCTCGCATCTCGGGTAGGCATTAATGCTCGATTACAATTCCCCTATGAGTCTTTAGCCCTCCTGTATGATGATCAATAATTATTGACTACAGGACTCTGCGGTCGGTTGTAATTTCGCGTTGCCCAAAAATCCGAGTTGAGGGTCGCTCCTCCGCTCATCGAGGGTTGCGTCCCCATCACGATTAAATAAACCCTAACTATATAATATATCTATATTCCTATGAAGATGTACAAAGACTATCAAAGAAAAAGAACAAGTAGAGGAAGAAGGAGAAGACGAAAAAGAAAAAGAAAAAGAGGGGAGTTCACTGGGCGGAGAAGGTCTGCTGACCCGGTTGACAATCGATTGACGGCTGTCGCTAAGACCTCAACTCCCTCTTCAGTCAGCTCGGATTGTCCTGTGACGGCATCCGCCCTTCTTATTCTTTTTATCCTGACAACCTCGACTATTTTTCTTCCAATTATCCTGTCGCAGGTAGCGAAGCACGCCATTAGTACAGAGACATCTCGGGTTTAAATTCACCAATTCGCTCCCTTCACACGTAACCAATACTGATCCATCATCGATCAAACATCAACATCAACATTGCTACATAAATAAATCGTGAAAAGATTTTATTTTTAAACACTCAGCCTTTATTTTAATTGATCTGACCAGGACGGCATTAAACTTATTGATCAAAGCGAGAGCTCCCGGGTCATCGGAGCGTCAAGCAAATCCTCTGATGCGCTGGCCTGGATATTATTTCCCGAGGACAGTGACAAACGCCCGTCAATGTCACTTCCACTCGGCATCATCCTCGGTCCCTACGGTTGTTTCTCCTTCCATTCGTCTCCTGTACTAAGGTTTCCAACATCTACTACTACTACTGCTGCTGCTGCTGCTAGTGATGTACGAGACTGACGAAGAAAGCGAATCCGAGACGTGATGAGCATATCTGGTTCGTCATTCTCTTGTCTCTGCACCCCTCTGCTTAACAGTCATCATCTCAGATCTCCGCGTTCGTGTGTTGTGTTTGTGTGTTTTATTCAATACAAGAATGTGCTTTGTCTCTGTGTAGAGAGTACAGGTGAAACTTACTAGATGGTAGATGCCCTGTGGATGAAATGTGAGACGATCCTTTATCATGTCTATAACATTGTATGCTAGGGTATGTTTATACAGTAGAATATGATCGTCAATAAAGTATCATTTAAATATATGTCTTGACAATTGTAGGAAGACGTCACTGTACCTTCACTGTATTTGCTGTGTTCTGCAGTTATTTACCCATGATAGAAGGATTTGTTAGGATTTAATATTTGTAGGATTAAGAAATAATTTACACGTTAGTAACTAACGTGTAAATATAAATAGTTACTAAAGGTTAAATCATTTAAAGAGCGCATTCACTGAAAAAATGTTTATTAATGGGTGATCATTCATTTATATTGAATAAATCATTTGATGTAATTTAACTTGACACTTAACTTCATTTGGAATGGATAAAAATATGTTAATGAATTTAATTTCGAGAGACAATGAATAGTGAAGAAATTATTTTTTTTTTTTTATTACAGACATTTTCAGTAGCTAAGATTGTTCAATATAATAAATTAATAAAGCCAACTGTAATTAGTAAAAAAAAATTCATTTACCAGTTCAGGTAAAAGCCGGGCACAAATTGTTTTCTTTTTAACTTTCTTATCTGGATGGCACTGAGTTTCATCTTCCTGTGACAAATAAATTAATTAGTCAAATCAAAATATGTGAAATAATTGTAATTGAATTACTCATTATTTTAATGGCACTGAAGTTGGCAGATATTAAAAATTTTATAATAATGCAATTATTAAAAAAAAATTAATTAAAAAGTTTCACATGAGAAAATTAATAAAAATTACGAGTGAAAATTTTTAGAAGCATTTTTTTAATAGTAATTGATTTTTTATTAAAATTTTTTTAATTAACAGCTGACGGCTAACTTCAGCATTATTCATATCCATACTCTTAATCTTTTAAGATAGAGGTCTCTACTTTCACAGTTGGTAACTGCAAATATTATCATTATTGCTACTTATAATAATCATAATAAAATAAAATTCGTTAAATTCAAAATTATTGTCAAGACAGCGGTGAGCTGCAGCGGTGTAACCATAAATATCATATTTCTGATAGACCAAGTTAGAAAAACATTTTTTAAGACACTTTTAATCGTTAAAGTCTATTAATATTGCTTGATATTGCAAAACACACACGATAAGTAATTTGATAGTAATTAACAGTTGCAGTTTATTTACTTTTGGCATTGAGGTATATAATTTGTGAATTGTAATAATTTTAATATTTTTTTTTACTTCAACTCGGAGCATGTTTAATATTGAAGACAAAAGGCATTTATTCTGTTTTAATAAAAACCTGTTATTATTTTTATTGAGTTTCAAATGAATTTTTAATGGTGCAGTTTATTTGTAGAGAAAAAATTTTCTGATGTCTGCTGTTTTATGATACTGAAATTAAGACATCTGATAATTTTTAGAGTTTCTTTAACTAACAAATTATAGAAAAAAAAATTTATTTAAAAAAAATTAATCTTTAGAAGCTCTAAATTATTATAAATGGGATTTTTTTAAATAATTTTCTATACTTAGTTTATATTTCAAGAAAAATAAAAAAATTATCAAGTATCTGTTAACATCAATGTCATGCTGTTTTCAGTATTAGCACGAAATTTTGCAGCAATTATTTTATAATACGAATTCTTAATTGTATTTTTTTATTTACAGTAATGGATACTAATTTAAATCACAATAATTTAATCCAAGGTTCAACTAGTAAGCACTTCAATACCAATCAAAAAAAAGAAAATGTATATAGAAATGAGGAAAAGTCGGAAAACAATTTTGGGTATAAAAATTCTAAAATTAGAGATGGAACATTTAATTACGAAGCATTAGAAAAAAATAACGCTGATGCTCAAAGTTCAGTCCCTCGGGAACCAAATTCTGAATCTAAATCTCTTAAAGAAATTGATAATACAAATCATAATGATAAATTACGACTATCAAATAAACAATCCAATCAAACAAAAAAATGGACATTAACTGACTTTGAAATTGGTAAACCTTTGGGTAAAGGTAAATTTGGAAACGTATATTTAGCTAGAGAAAAACGAACAAAATTTATAATTGCCATGAAGGTGCTCTTTATAAATCAAATAGAAGAAGGAAAAATAGAACATCAAGTACGTAGAGAAATTGAAATCCAAACTCATTTACGGTAAATAATTATTACATTAAATTTATTATTGTAATTGGTAGCAGCTAGTAAAAAAACAAAATTAAATAAAAATTTTTATTTTACAGACATCCTAACATTTTACGTATGTACGGTTACTTTTATGATGATAGAAGAGTATATTTTATTTTGGAGTTTGCACCAAATGGTGAATTGTATAAAGCTTTAAAAGCAGCACCCAATGGACGATTCGATGATAAAAGGTAATTTATTATATAAAAGATTTATTTTAAACGAAAAGATTTTAGAATAACTTAATTACAGAATTTGAGTGTTGAGACAAATATTGAAATAAATTTTAATAATGCACTTTGTGAAATAATTTTTTTAGATAATAAAAATTAAATATGAAATGAGAAGCAAACAAAAAAATAGAACTTAAAAGTTGAACAATTTAAAATAAACAAATATTAAACAATTAAATTCTGAAATAATACAACAAATTTATAAAATTATAAAACAAAAACATTTCTACAAATAAATAATTAAAATCAAAAAAACGTAAGAGTTGCTTAATTCAAGTACATATTTATTCATACGATTTAAGTAAATAAATTAATGTTAAACAGTGCAAATGTATGTCTTTGTCTATGCGTAAATGCGCTTACGTATACACAAACATACAGATGAATAATGGAATATAAGAGTAAGTGAGAAAACTATATTGCACTCTGACCCAAGTAGAGGGGACTCATGCAATAATTGTAGACGAACTCAAGAGAGAGGGTAAGGGCCCAAAAAAATAGACAAATAATTGGACATTCGTTTCCCCCAATGAGTGGAAATTAGTAACGCCCTAAAATTCAATATCTCAGAACCTTTACCAAAAAAATCTCTCGTTGTCCTGACGTCTTAGTGTTAACATTGTACCCAGTTTAAATAAGTCTCAATAGACCACGTGTAAATCTATCGTATAGAAATTAAAACATTTCTAAAAGTCAAGTGAAATCGTAAAGTGAAACCAACTAAAGCAAACTAGATCAACAAAGTTCATCAATTTTTATCAGGTATATTTTAAATTATTTTTTTTTTTTTTTTTATTATTCAAATTATTTAAAGTCGCTATACAACTGCCTGGTCATGAGCGACTACTTTAAGATAGTATTAATTATAATCAGAAACATTATATTTGGTTGATTAGTTTGGTATTTTTTAAGAAGTTGATTAGAGCTCTCATTCCGTTGAGGGAGTTGAAGATATTGTTGAGTTCTTTTGATAATCGATTTTTATTTCTCTGTTCACTGAGGGAGATGCAGGTTATTAGGATGTGTTCAACTGTCAGAGGGACGTTACAGCTGGGGCATGTCGGAAGTAAACTTTGTTGGGGCATTTCCGCTGAAATTTCAAAATTTGGCCGGAAGTATCCAAACAAATCTCCTGTTAAGAAATTCTCTGACAATCAAATAAATTCTTTTACGCTCAAAATATGTGAGGAAATGACTAACCCAACTCCTGTCAAAAGCGGAACTCAAAATTCCAATTTTAAGAGATCCATCACGGAAGTTACATTTTGACATACCCTAGTCACCAACCTGGAGAGGGTTTATCTCTTATAGGTCATATATGAGCATATTAGGCCATGTCAGAAAATTTTTTCACGGGTTAATACAAAAATATAATTTACTTACTATTTTTGTTATAATTGACTAGAAATATTTTATTGTTTCTCTATTTCATTTAATTTTAATTAAGTCAATTAATATTTCTTTCCAGGAACTACCGAAAAAAAAATTCATCATAACTTCAGAAATAGAATCAAAAAATAGCAAAGAAGATCTTAATTTCTTTCAAATATCCAGTTATCCTGAACTAACCTTAGATAACGCGAAAGATCTCATAGAAAATAAAAAAGTAAATGTTAATGAAATAATAGAATTTAAGGTGATGTTTAAATTGGACGTATGGGTAGCGAAGGTTTACATAACGCTTATTTATGGTGCTGTGGTGAATCAGGATGAAAAACTAATCGATTATCTCTTAAGTAAAAATGCTGATGTTAACATAACATATGACAACGATACGGATAACGTTATTCACCGAGTAGTAAGACATGGAAATGTAGAATTGTTAAAAAAATTGGTAGAGTATGGCGCCAATTTGAATGTGAAAAGGGGTTGCTTCCGTCGGAAAGGTATAAAACATTCAGTGCTGTACACAGCTATTAGATATCGTCAAAATGAAGTGATTAAGTATCTCGTGAATGAAGTAACTACAAGCGAAGAAATAGTAAAAGGTATAACAGATATATCTGACAGGGTATGGTTTCGTAGATATCCTCATTTAGGCGATTCTTCTATTGTTTATCTTGAGTCTTTTTCTCTTAAGTTTTTTAAATTATTTTGGAATAAGGGGATTGATATATACAAATACAAATCACCATCAAGTTTATTGTCAACTGTTTTGATGAAAGCTATTCGGTTTATAAATTACAAACTAGCAGAAGCAGTGTTGGCTGACGGAGTTGATATCAACTATTCGATTTATCTTGAGGGCAAGTCGTTTCCTCTAACATACTATTTCATCTTATATTATGATGTTCCATGCCGATTGGCATTTATTGTCAGGCATCCAAAATTTAATACAATCAACGCTGTAATAGAAGACAATCGTTCGATGCTTCATCATCTAATTTTGAAGAAACCATCATATCCACGTGCCAAATCATGTTTCAAGATAAATCTCTTTACCTTACTGACCGCTGGAATAAATGTTAACATAGTTGACAGTGACAACAAACTGGCAATCGATTGCAGTGATGACAATGAAGAAGGTCAATATTTCAAGAAATGTATTGTCATATTGATTGTTGGTGGTTATTATGCTTGTAACAAAAATATCGAAGTTGTCCAAAGACCAGAATACGATGAACTACGTAACAGGTGCCGTCAAGAAGTCGAAAAAATGAAAGGTATGAAAATAGGTATTAGTAGAATGTCTTATTATGACGCGTTGCATTAGTCGATTCATCAAATGGCAATTTACTTGAAATTGGTTGATCTAAACGAAATAGATTCTTTGAATGATAGTCTTGCTGATTATTGGACACATAGACCCAAAAAATTAATGAAAATGTTTCTTTTGTACGGGAGATTCCTTCATTTTAAGTTTATTAAAGCTGTTCAAAGGATTGATTTGTTGAAACAGTCTGCAGAAATCATTGAGAGTATTTTGTACTCTGTTCTTCCATATACTTTTATAAGAGATCTATACTCATATTTGTCAAATGATGACTTGTGTAAGCTCATCAAAATTTGAATTTATTTATAAAAATTAGAAGTGTGAGTGATGTATATATAACATGGGGCCACAAAAAAAAGTGCTCTGTACCTTTGACCAGACCTACCTAGGATTATGTAATGCGATGCTCTGAATTCCAATTTGAGTTCCGTTATGTCCATATACCATCAAAATTTTGAGTAAATGGCAAAAACCCACCAAAAATGGTTCAAATTCGCGAAAAATTGTAGTTGTGCAAACGAAAAATGCAAACGAAAGTCATGTATACTAGACATCTTTTACACTTAATGAAAGACCTTTCATTTTTACTTTGGATGTTAGTAAAAAAGAATTAAGTTGATGATTTCGATCAAATAAAGGGAAATATGATTATTTTGCTATTAATGATAATTCCAAAAAATACGTACATGTTGTTGAAATTGATCAGTCACAATCGATCATACATGATTGGGCTGGACCAAATATTAATCATGCATGATTATACATAACTATACACAAGCAAGCGAGTTCATGAATAATAATTCTTACTATTCAAAAATGTACATACGTAATTGAGCTCGATCGAAGTATAACCGCTCATGACCATTCAAAACCACACTTAGGCAAACTCGCTCGTGTTTCATTAATTTTGTAAAAAATTATCATTATGATTAGGCTTGGTCAAGCGAAGATCCTGTATGACCATACAATGCCTACGAAAAGACTACCTGCATCGAAAGGGAGGCAAATCACCTTAGTAGTGGACACATTTTCAAACGACATTATGGTTACAGCCATATTAAATGTGTTAGATAAAGATCAAAAAGCTGTGTCATGCAGGGCATTGCTTGATACCTGTTCCACTACAAATTTCATGACCCAAAGTTTAGCAGAGACCTTAAGATTAAAAACTATTACCTGTCGTATACCTGTCGTATACCTATCGACGCACTCAATACCATGACCAATTATTGTAACAAAATAACTACCGCTACCATTACCTCTCGTGTGAATAATTTTAAGAGAACTTTGACCTTTTTAATCATTCCGACCATATCACATGTTAACCAGACCAACCAATTCAACGAGAAATGTTAAAGATACCTGCAAATATTAAGTTAGCTGACCCAACCTTTCATAAACCAGGACCTATTGACCTGCTTATAGGGGCAGGAACCACGCTTTCAATGTTATCTATCGGATAAATATCATTGTCACTACCAAACCAACAAGAAGTATTTTTTCAAAAGACATTACTAGGATGGATTGTAGGAGGAGCTGCACCAACAAGTAAAAATGTCACTGCGCCGCAGTGTCATGCAACCAGTACCATTAATTTTGACTTTAAAAAGTTTTGGGAGATTGAAGAATTCCCTACCACCAGTAAACTTACACCAGAAGAAATACAGTGTAAACTTCATTTTCAGAAACACGTATCAAGAACACGTGATGGCCGATACATCGTAGCATCACCATTTAATCCAAATATTCCTGACCTTGGAGAATCGTACCATCTCGCGTTAAAAAGATTAAAAAGTACCGAACGAAAATTAAAGAATGATCCAGGCCTAGAAGTTCAATATAACAATGTATTACAAGAATATTTAGACCTCAACCATATGTCACCAGTCAATGTTTAACCTTCAAACACACCTAATTATTACCTACCACATCACGCGGTCATTAAAAACAGCAGTATGACCACTAAAGTACGAGTTGTGTTTGATGGATCTTCAAATACAACTACAGGTATCCATATTTTCGCCATATTTTGCCCATATTTTTTCTCATATTTTTGCCCGTTTTTTTTTCATATTTTTGCAATATTTTGCCTATATTTTTTCCATATTTCCCTGATATTTCTTTCGTATTTTGCCCATATTTTCGCAATATTTTGCCCAAATTTTTGACATTTTTTCGCCATATTTTTCCGATATTTTCGCCATCTTATGCCCATATTTTTTCCATATTTTTTCCACATTGTGCCGATATTTTTGCCCATATTTTCGCCATATTTTGCGCATATTTATTATATTTTTTCCATATGTTACCTATATTTTTTCCATATTTTCGCCATATTTTTTCCATATTTTTTCTATATTTTGACCATGTTTCTTCCATAATTTTTCCATGTTTTTGCTCATATTTTGCCGATAATTTTTCCATATTTTTTTCGTATTTTATCTATATTTCTGCCATATCTTGCCTATATTTTCGCCATATTTCTCCCATAATTTCGCTATCTTATGCCCATATTTTTCCCATATTTTTTCCATATTCTGCCGATATTTTTGCCCATATTTCGCCCATATTTTCGCCATATTTTGCGCATATTTTTTCCATATATTTTCCGTATTTTTTTCGATATTTGTTCCATATTTTTTCCATATTTTTTCCCAATTCTCGCCATATTTTTTCCATATTTTTGCCCATATTTTTTCCACATTTTTCCCATTATTTTTTCATATTTACCCTATATTCTGCCCAAGTTTTTTCCATATTTTTTTCGTATTTTTTCCATAGTTTTGCTCAGGTTTTTTCCACATTTTTTCCATATTTTTTCCACATTCTGCCCATATTATCGCTATATTTTGCCCATAATTTTTCTACATTTTCGCTATATTTTTTCCATATTTCTCCATATTTTGCCCATATTTTTTTGATATTTTTTCCATATTTTTTCCATATTTTACCCATATTTTTTTGATATTTTTCCCATATTTTTTCCATATTTTGCCCTTATTTTTTCCATATTTTTTCCATATTCTTTGCATTTTTTTTCCATATCCTCGCCATATTTTCTCCATATTGTACCCATATTTTTTCTATATGTTACTTATATTTTTTCCATATTTTTGCCATATTTTTCCATATTTTTTTCATATTTTGCCCATATTTTTTCAACATTTTGCCCATATTTTCGCCATATTTTGCCCATATTTTTTCCACATTTTTGCCATATATTTTCCATTTTTCGCCATGTTTTGCCTATGTTTTTTTGATATTTTTTCCATATTTTTTCTATATTTTCGCCATATTTTTTCCATATTTTAACCATAATTCTTCCATATTTTTTCCATATTTTTGCACATATATTGCCGATGTTTTTTCCATATTTTTTTCGGATTTTTTCCACATTTTTGCCTATACTTTGCTCATGTTTTTTTCACATTTTTTCCATATTTCTTTCATATTTTGCCCATATTATTTTTTTTATATTTTGCCCATGTTTTTTCCATATTTTTTCCACATTCTGCCCACATTTTCGCCATATTTTTTCAATATTTTTGCCATATTTTTTCCATTTTTTTTAAACTAAAAATTAAAAGCCGGCTGATCAAGATAAGAATCTAAAACTCAAATGTAAACATAGTGAAACTTCGAAATTAGTGAAATTATTATAAAATCTAAGTATAACCTACATTTTCCTGTCCTTATCATTAGGTTGCATTCATTTTCTATTATAGTAAGTAAAAATAATTATGTATGATAAAATCTTTGAAAATTTGGTAAGGTGTTTAATAATTTGCTATTCTTAAGTAATAGTAAGATAAGAACATTGAAAGAAAAAAGAGATACTTTTATTGTTTCGATTTTCTGTTATGTAAATCATTTCATTGATGATCTTACTTGATATGATTTTATAATAAATATTTGTCTGTTGCAGAATACTTTATAAATAATGCTTTTTGGGAAGATTTCGAGAGGATTGTTACTGAGACGTCAATTCAATTGTTGGACTGCAAATGTTACAAAAAAACATCGTAAAACTTATGAAAGAACATATCCAACTGTACTTGTGTATCCAAATGGTAGTACTATAAATATCCAGTATTTTGAACCAAGAAAAATAATCAAGCTGCCGTTGGATCTGTCAGTTTTATCAGAGCAAGAACGTAAATTGATATTAGAAAGAAGAAAACCTAAAAGCAAAGTTAAAATTGAAGAGGAAGTTGAAGATGATTTTGATCAAAATAAATATTTGAAATTTGCCAGAAGATAAACATTTACTGTAACTTCCAAAAACTTGATTAGTTTATTTTTGTTCACTCAAGTTTGTTAATTACCAATATATAGCTGGTGATACTGTTATGTGACATTTTTTTTATGTTGAAAACCGGAAACGTTATTCTGTTGTCATGACACTCATTGTTAGTGAAATAAGATCATAATTGATAATAAAATTCTTTTTATTTTCATAGATAATATCAACACTTCCTCTTTCATAACAAACATAATTATAAATGATAAATTTAAATCGAAAAGAGTACTGCAGTCGAGTCTCGTTATGAGTCCTATTTGTTTTCTTTTTTTTTTTTTAATCAAACGCGTTAATATGAGAGAGACACTAATAGGACTCGTTACGAAACTGGACTGTAGTTACATTTAAATTATACGTTTACAGTTACTAAGTCATTATGATGACATGACTTGATTAAATTTCTTTAAATTTTAATCCAGAAAGTCACAAAAGTTGATTTTTTATTGCTTATTAGATTTAGAATATTTTTAGTTCTTCACTTTTTACTCAGAACTAATGATTTATAAAAATGTTTTCGCAACAACTATACGACAAAATGTTATAAAAATTTTTAATCATCCGTCAAAAAACATGACTCGTATGATCATTAAGATCACATCTAAATAGTGGTTAACCATGAGAGTAAAATAATGTGAATGAGCCAGGCCGATTGTATTTCAGCATGCATAACTTTTTTAACAAATAAAAAACACGAAGTTTGTGTGTGAATGAGTTTATGTATGTAACTTTCACGTGTCACTAAAGTAACAAAACCGATAGGATTGAAATTGTTTTCAAGATAACTCTTTCCATTGAACGCAATTAATTGGTATTGTTAATTCTCCAAATACTAAGCCTTTTGATTTTTAGAGTTTATCAAATTTAAAATTCTACAACATGTCGAATATCACGAAAATGATAAATATCGTCTAGTTTTTTTTTTTCTATTAATATCGTAAACGAATGAAATGAAACAGATTATACAAATTTTTAAGTTGATTAGAGAAAAACAATTTTTTTTATTCGTCCTTTAAGCTCTGCAAAACCAAAGAGACGTATAATTTCAGATACGCCTTTTTGGCATGGGTATCTCGATGTATTCAAGATTTTTCTATTTAAGTGTTCAGCTATGTACTTTAGTTTTTTATAAGTTAAAAGAAAATTGTAATGTATTTTTAAGTTTACTCATGTTTTCTAAAATATTTCGACAGACTTTCACAAGGACATCATAAAACTTAAAATTTGGAATTTTATGACAGTCCAACTCAAGTAATTGCCATTGTAAAATAATCCCTTTAATGACTGAGACTAACCTTCGACACAAACGGACAAAATTTTACAACCCATCTGTTTATCAGATGGTTACCAGACTATTTTCCAACTTAGCAAACCTTCCCACGCTTCGTTTAAACAACCCTGCGTTAAATAAATAATACCCTCTCCAGGATCCTCTCATTTAACAACAATTCCCCAACCCTAGTTATTTTCCACCAACCAAAAGCCAAAATACCCTTCCCAAAATTGCACTCTCTGACGGACGATAGTTTGACGAAAAATCGAATAAGCCAGTTACCAAAAAACCTTTGACCACGCTCGCCGAGCGCCTTTCTTACTGACAAACCTCTGACCAAGCTCGCCGAGCATCTTATACCTGACCTTTACCGACTTATGTACCGATTAAGTGAATGTAAAGGAATCGTCAGTAATCAATAAAACAAAAACATAAAACGAAATATTTGTGATCTTTTAATTAAAATCACAAAATTCTTGTCAAGTTAATACCATATTAATCTACAAGAAAACATACTTTTTTCATATTTTTGCCAATATTTTGCCCATGTTTCTTCCACATTTTTTCATATTTTTTCCATATTTTGCCCATATTTTTTTCGATATTTTTCCATATTCTTTCCACATTTTTTTTATATTATTTTTATATTCTGCCTATATTTTTTCTCCATATCCTCGCCATATTTTTTCTATATAGTACCCATATTTTTTCCATATGTTACTTATATTTTTTCCATATTTTCGCCATATTTTTCCATATTTTTTTCATATTTTGCCCATATTTTTGCCACATTTTGCCTATATTTTCGCCATATTTTTCCCATATTTTCACCATCTTATGCCCATATTTTTTCCATTTTTTTTCCATATTATGCCGATATTTTTGACCATATTTTGCCCATATTTTCACTACATTTTGCGCATGTTTTTTATATTAATTTCCTATATTACCTATATATTCCATATTTTCGTCATATCTTTTCCATATTTTTTTCATATTTATTCCATATTTTGCTGATATTTGTGTGCATATTTTGCCCATATTTTTTTCGTATTTTTTCTCTGTTTTTTTCCATATTTTTTCCATATTTTTTTCCATATTTTGTCCATATATTTTCCATATTTTTTTCGTATTTTGCCCCCATTTTGCCTTTATTTTCGCCATATTTTGCCCATATTTTTTTTTATATTTTGCTCATATTTTTTTTATATTTTGCCCATATTTTGCCCACATTTTTTGCATATTTTTTCCATATTCTGCACATATTTTTTTTTCCATATTTTTTCCATATTTTATTTACATTTTTTCCATGTTTTTTTTATATTCTGCCCATATTTTGCCCATATTTTTTCCATATTTACGCCATATTTTGCCCCTATTTTTTTCATATTTTGCCCATATTTTTTCCATATTTACGCCATATTTTGCCCCTATTTTTTTCATATTTTGCCCATATTTTTTCCATATTTACGCCATATTTTGCCCCTATTTTTTTCATATTTTGCCCATATTTTTTCCATATTCTTTGCATTTTTTTTCTATATCCTCGCTATATTTTTTCTATATTGTACCCATATTTTTTCTATATGTAACTTATATTTTTTCCATATGTTCGCCATATTTTTCCATATTTTTATTATATTTCGCCCATATTTTTCCCACATTTTGCCCATATTTTCGCCATATTTTGCCTATATTTTTTCCATATATCGTTCATATTTCTTCCGTATTTTGCCCATATTTTATCCATATTTTTTCCATATTTTGCCGATGTTTTTGCCTATACTTTGTTCATATTTTTGCCATACTTTGCCTATAGTTTCGCCATATTTTTCCCATATTTTCGCCATCTTATGCCCATATTTTTTCCATGTTTTTTCCATATTTTGCCGATATTTTTGCCCATATTTTCGCCACATTTTGCGCATGTTTTTTATGTTATTTCCATATGTTACCCATATTTTTTCCATATTTTCGTCATATTTTTGCCAATATTTTTTCCATATTATGTTCATATTTTGCCTTTGTTTTGACCATATTTTTTCCATTATTTTTCCATATTTTTGCCGATGTTTGTTCAACATTTTTCCCATTCGTTTTTTATATTTTTCCCACATTCTGCCCATGTTTTTTCCATATTTTATTCGTATTTTCTTCATATTTTTGCCGATATTTTGCCCATGTTTCTTCCACATTTTTTCATATTTTTTTCATATTTTGCCCATATTTTTTTCCATATTTTCCATATTTTCGCCATATTTTGCCTATATTTTCCATATTTTTCCATATATTTTCCACATTTTTTTTATATTCTGCCCATATTTTTTTTCCATATCCTCGCCATAATTTTTCCATATTATACCCATATTTTTCCATATGTTACTTATATTTTTTCCACATTTTCGCCATATTTTTCCATTTTGTTTTCATATTTTGCCCATATTTTTTCCACATTTTGCCTATATTTTTGCCATGTTTTGCCCATATTTTTTCTATATTTTCGCCATATTTTGCTCATATTTTTGCCTATATTTTTGCCCATATTTTTTCCATATTTTTGCAATATTTTGCCTATATTTTTTCCATATTTCGCTCATATTTCTTTCGTATTTTGCCCATATTTTTGGTATATTTTCTCTATATTTTTCCCATATTTTCGCCATCTTATGCCTATGTTTTTTTCTATATTTTTTTCGTATTTTTTCCATATTTTGCCCATATTTTTTCCATATTTTGTTCATATTTTGCCTTTATTTTGACCATATTTTTCCCATTATTTTTCCATATTGTTGCACATGTTTGTTCCACATTTTTCCCATTTTTTTTTCATATTTTCCCCATATTCTGCCCATGTTTTTTCCATATTTTTTTCGTATTTTTTTCATATTTCTGCAAATATTTTGCCCATGTATCTTCCACATTTTTTCATATTTTTTTCCATATTTTTCCATATATTTTCCACATTTTTTTTATATTCTGCCCATATTTTTTTTCCATATCCTCGCCATAATTTTTCCATATTATACCCATATTTTTCCATATGTTACTTATATTTTTTCCACATTTTCGCCATATTTTTCCATTTTGTTTTCATATTTTGCCCATATTTTTTCCACATTTTGCCTATATTTTTGCCATGTTTTGCCCATATTTTTTCTATATTTTCGCCATATTTTGCTCATATTTTTGCCTATATTTTTGCCCATATTTTTTCCATATTTTTGCAATATTTTGCCTATATTTTTTCCATATTTCGCTCATATTTCTTTCGTATTTTGCCCATATTTTTGGTATATTTTCTCTATATTTTTCCCATATTTTCGCCATCTTATGCCTATGTTTTTTTCTATATTTTTTTCGTATTTTTTCCATATTTTGCCCATATTTTTTCCATATTTTGTTCATATTTTGCCTTTATTTTGACCATATTTTTCCCATTATTTTTCCATATTGTTGCACATGTTTGTTCCACATTTTTCCCATTTTTTTTTCATATTTTCCCCATATTCTGCCCATGTTTTTTCCATATTTTTTTCGTATTTTTTTCATATTTCTGCAAATATTTTGCCCATGTATCTTCCACATTTTTTCATATTTTTTTCCATATTTTTCCATATATTTTCCACATTTTTTTTATATTCTGCCCATATTTTTTTTCCATATCCTCGCCATAATTTTTCCATATTATACCCATATTTTTCCATATGTTACTTATATTTTTTCCACATTTTCGCCATATTTTTCCATTTTGTTTTCATATTTTGCCCATATTTTTTCCACATTTTGCCTATATTTTTGCCATGTTTTGCCCATATTTTTTCTATATTTTCGCCATATTTTGCTCATATTTTTGCCTATATTTTTGCCCATATTTTTTCCATATTTTTGCAATATTTTGCCTATATTTTTTCCATATTTCGCTCATATTTCTTTCGTATTTTGCCCATATTTTTGGTATATTTTCTCTATATTTTTCCCATATTTTCGCCATCTTATGCCTATGTTTTTTTCTATATTTTTTTCGTATTTTTTCCATATTTTGCCCATATTTTTTCCATATTTTGCCGATATTTTAGCCCCTATTTTGCTCATATTTTCGCCATATTTTGCGCATATTTTTTCCATATGTTACCCATATTTTTTCCATATTTTCGCCATATTTTTTCCATATTTTGATTATATTTCTTCCAAATTTTCGCCAAATTTTTTTCATATTTTTTTCCATATTTTGCTCAAATTTTGCCCATATATTTTCCATATTTTGACCATATTTTTTCCATATATTTGACCATATTTTGCCCATGTTTTTCCCACATTTTTTCCATAATTTTGTCATATTTTGCCCATATTTTTTTTCCATATTTTTTCCATATTTTTTCCACATTTTTTCCATATTTTTTTTATTTTTTGCCCATGTTTTTTTTCCATATTTTGCCTATATATTCGCCATATTTTTTTCACATTTTGCCCATATTTTCGTCATATTTTCCCCATATTTTTTTCATATTCTCGCAATCCTATACCCATTTTTATTCCATATTTTGCCAATATTTTTGCCCATATTTTGCCCATATTTTCGCTATATTTTGCGCATATCTTTTATATATTTTGCTTATATTTTTTCCAAATTTTGACCATATTTTTTTCATATTTTTCCCATATTTTTTCCATATTTCTTCCCATATATTTTCCGTATTTTTTTCGATATTTGTTCCATATTTTTTCCGTATTTTTTCCATATTTTTTCCATATTCTCGCCATATTTCTTCCATATTATGCCCCTATTTTTTCCATATTTTGCCCATATTTTTTTATATTCTTTGCATTTTTTTTCCATATCCTCGCTATTTTTTTTCTATATTGTACCCATATTTTTTCTATATGTTACTTATATTTTTTCCATATTTTCGCCATATTTTGCCATATTTTTTTCATATTTTGCCCATATTTTTTCACATTTTGCCCATATTTTCGCCATATTTTGCCCATATTTTTTTCATATTCTCGCAATCCTATACCCATTTTTATTCCATATTTTGCCAATATTTTTGCCCATATTTTGCCCATATTTTCGCTATATTTTGCGCATATCTTTTATATATTTTGCTTATATTTTTTCCAAATTTTGACCATATTTTTTTCATATTTTTCCCATATTTTTTCCATATTTCTTCCCATATATTTTCCGTATTTTTTTCGATATTTGTTCCATATTTTTTCCGTATTTTTTCCATATTTTTTCCATATTCTCGCCATATTTCTTCCATATTATGCCCCTATTTTTTCCATATTTTGCCCATATTTTTTTATATTCTTTGCATTTTTTTTCCATATCCTCGCTATTTTTTTTCTATATTGTACCCATATTTTTTCTATATGTTACTTATATTTTTTCCATATTTTCGCCATATTTTGCCATATTTTTTTCATATTTTGCCCATATTTTTTCACATTTTGCCCATATTTTCGTCATATTTTCCCCATATTTTTTTCATATTCTCGCAATCCTATACCCATTTTTATTCCATATTTTGCCAATATTTTTGCCCATATTTTGCCCATATTTTCGCTATATTTTGCGCATATCTTTTATATATTTTGCTTATATTTTTTCCAAATTTTGACCATATTTTTTTCATATTTTTCCCATATTTTTTCCATATTTCTTCCCATATATTTTCCGTATTTTTTTCGATATTTGTTCCATATTTTTTCCGTATTTTTTCCATATTTTTTCCATATTCTCGCCATATTTCTTCCATATTATGCCCCTATTTTTTCCATATTTTGCCCATATTTTTTTATATTCTTTGCATTTTTTTTCCATATCCTCGCTATTTTTTTTCTATATTGTACCCATATTTTTTCTATATGTTACTTATATTTTTTCCATATTTTCGCCATATTTTGCCATATTTTTTTCATATTTTGCCCATATTTTTTCACATTTTGCCCATATTTTCGTCATATTTTCCCCATATTTTTTTCATATTCTCGCAATCCTATACCCATTTTTATTCCATATTTTGCCAATATTTTTGCCCATATTTTGCCCATATTTTCGCTATATTTTGCGCATATCTTTTATATATTTTGCTTATATTTTTTCCAAATTTTGACCATATTTTTTTCATATTTTTCCCATATTTTTTCCATATTTCTTCCCATATATTTTCCGTATTTTTTTCGATATTTGTTCCATATTTTTTCCGTATTTTTTCCATATTTTTTCCATATTCTCGCCATATTTCTTCCATATTATGCCCCTATTTTTTCCATATTTTGCCCATATTTTTTTATATTCTTTGCATTTTTTTTCCATATCCTCGCTATTTTTTTTCTATATTGTACCCATATTTTTTCTATATGTTACTTATATTTTTTCCATATTTTCGCCATATTTTGCCATATTTTTTTCATATTTTGCCCATATTTTTTCACATTTTGCCCATATTTTCGTCATATTTTCCCCATATTTTTTTCATATTCTCGCAATCCTATACCCATTTTTATTCCATATTTTGCCAATATTTTTGCCCATATTTTGCCCATATTTTCGCTATATTTTGCGCATATCTTTTATATATTTTGCTTATATTTTTTCCAAATTTTGACCATATTTTTTTCATATTTTTCCCATATTTTTTCCATATTTCTTCCCATATATTTTCCGTATTTTTTTCGATATTTGTTCCATATTTTTTCCGTATTTTTTCCACATATTTTTTTTCCATATTTTTTCCATATTTTCGCCATATTTTCTCCATATTTTTGCCCACATTTTTTTTCCATATTTGAGCTATCTTATGCCCATATTTATTCCATAATTTTTCCATATTTTGCCGATATTTTTTGGATGTTTTGTCGATATTTTTGCTCATATTTTTGCCATATTTTGCGCATATTTTTGATATTGTTTCGATATGTTACCCATATTTTTTCTATATTTTCGCCACTTTTTTTCCATATTTTAACCACATTATTTCCATATTTTTGCATATATTTTGCCGATGATTTTTCCATATTTTTTTCGTATTTTTTCCACATTTTTGCCCATACTTTGCCCATGTTTTTTTCACATTTTTTCCATATTTTTTTTATATTTTGCCCATATTATTTTTTCCATATTTTTTCCATATTTTTTCTACATTTTTTCTACATTTTGCCTATATTTTCGTTATATTTTGCCCATATTTTTTCTGTATTTATTTTTTCTATATTTTGACCATATTTTTCCCATATTTTTTCCATATTTCGCCCATAGTTTCTCTATATTTTTTCCACATTCTCCCCATATTTTCGCCATATTTTGCCCACATTTTTTCCACATTTTCGCTATATTTTTTCCATTTTTCGCGATATATTGCCCATATTTTTTTGATATTTTTTCCATATTATTTCCATATTTTACCCATATTGTCGCCATATTTTTCCATATTTTTTTCATATTTTGCCGATATTTTTTCTACATTTTGCCCATGTTCACGCCATGTTTTGCCCATAGTTTTTCCATATTTTGCCAATATTTTTGCCCATATTTTTTCCATATTTTTGCAATATTTTGCCTATATTTTTTCCATATTTCGCTCATATTTCTTTCGTATTTTGCCCATATTTGCGCCACATTTTGCCCATATTTTTGCCATATTTTTCCCATATTTTTGCCATCTTATGCCCATATTTTTTCCATATATTTTCCACATTTTGCCGATATTTTTGCCCATATTTTCGCCATATTTTGCGCATATTTTTTATATTTTTTCCATATGTTACCCATAATTTCTCCATATTTTCCCTATATTTTTTCCATATTTTTTCCATATTTTGACCATGTTTCTTCCATATTTTTTTCAAATTTTCGCCCATATTTTGCCGATAATTTTTCCATACTTTTTCGTATTTTTTCCATATTTTTGCCCATATTTTGCCCATGTTTTTTTCTAATTTTTTTTGATATTTTTTTCATATTTTGCCCATATTTTTTCCATATTTTTGCAATATTTTGCCTATATTTTTTCCATATTTCGCTCATATTTCTTTCGTATTTTGCCCATATTTGCGCCACATTTTGCCCATATTTTTGCCATATTTTTCCCATATTTTTGCCATCTTATGCCCATATTTTTTCCATATATTTTCCACATTTTGCCGATATTTTTGCCCATATTTTCGCCATATTTTGCGCATATTTTTTATATATTTTGCTTATATTTTTTCTATATTTTGACCATATTTTTCCCATATTTTTTCCATATTTCGCCCATAGTTTCTCTATATTTTTTCCACATTCTCCCCATATTTTCGCCATATTTTGCCCACATTTTTTCCACATTTTCGCTATATTTTTTCCATTTTTCGCGATATATTGCCCATATTTTTTTGATATTTTTTCCATATTATTTCCATATTTTACCCATATTGTCGCCATATTTTTCCATATTTTTTTCATATTTTGCCGATATTTTTTCTACATTTTGCCCATGTTCACGCCATGTTTTGCCCATAGTTTTTCCATATTTTGCCAATATTTTTGCCCATATTTTTTCCATATTTTTGCAATATTTTGCCTATATTTTTTCCATATTTCGCTCATATTTCTTTCGTATTTTGCCCATATTTGCGCCACATTTTGCCCATATTTTTGCCATATTTTTCCCATATTTTTGCCATCTTATGCCCATATTTTTTCCATATATTTTCCACATTTTGCCGATATTTTTGCCCATATTTTCGCCATATTTTGCGCATATTTTTTATATTTTTTCCATATGTTACCCATAATTTCTCCATATTTTCCCTATATTTTTTCCATATTTTTTCCATATTTTGACCATGTTTCTTCCATATTTTTTTCAAATTTTCGCCCATATTTTGCCGATAATTTTTCCATACTTTTTCGTATTTTTTCCATATTTTTGCCCATATTTTGCCCATGTTTTTTTCTAATTTTTTTTGATATTTTTTTCATATTTTGCCCATATTTTTTCCATATTTTTGCAATATTTTGCCTATATTTTTTCCATATTTCGCTCATATTTCTTTCGTATTTTGCCCATATTTGCGCCACATTTTGCCCATATTTTTGCCATATTTTTCCCATATTTTTGCCATCTTATGCCCATATTTTTTCCATATATTTTCCACATTTTGCCGATATTTTTGCCCATATTTTCGCCATATTTTGCGCATATTTTTTATATATTTTGCTTATATTTTTTCTATATTTTGACCATATTTTTCCCATATTTTTTCCATATTTCGCCCATAGTTTCTCTATATTTTTTCCACATTCTCCCCATATTTTCGCCATATTTTGCCCACATTTTTTCCACATTTTCGCTATATTTTTTCCATTTTTCGCGATATATTGCCCATATTTTTTTGATATTTTTTCCATATTATTTCCATATTTTACCCATATTGTCGCCATATTTTTCCATATTTTTTTCATATTTTGCCGATATTTTTTCTACATTTTGCCCATATTCACGCCATGTTTTGCCCATAGTTTTTCCATATTTTGCCAATATTTTTGCCCATATTTTTTCCATATTTTCTCCATATTTTGCCGATATTTTTGCCCATATTTTCGCCATATTTTGCGCATATTTTTTATATTTTTTCCATATGTTACCCATAATTTCTCCATATTTTCCCTATATTTTTTCCATATTTTTTCCATATTTTGACCATGTTTCTTCCATATTTTTTTCAAATTTTCGCCCATATTTTGCCGATAATTTTTCCATACTTTTTCGTATTTTTTCCATATTTTTGCCCATATTTTGCCCATGTTTTTTTCTAATTTTTTTTGATATTTTTTTCATATTTTGCCCATATTTTTTCCATATTTTTTCCATATTTCTTCCCATATTTTTCCATATTTTGCCCATATATTTTCCGTATTTTTTTCGATATTTGTTCTATATTTTTTCCATATTTCTTCCATTTTTCGCCCATATTTTTGTGATATTTTTTTCATATTTTTTCTCTATTATTTCCATATTTTACCCATATTTTTTCTATATTTTGCCCATATTTTTTCCATATTTTCTCCATATTTTGCCGATATTTTTGCCCATATTTTGCTCATATTTTCGCCAGATTTTGCGCATATTTTTTCCATATGTTACCCACATTTTTCCATATTTTGCCCATATTTTTTTTCATATTTATTTATTTATTTATTTGCTTAAAGTCACATCAACATCTGGGGCTATTAGCGACTACAATTGTTATACATTTAGTGGGAGAATTAATAGAAGAAGAACTATAATAGTATATAACATAAATTTGTTTTCAGTTAGGTTTGTAAATTTTATATATCGTTGTATATGTTGCGATATTTTAGTAGTTTTAGAACTTTATCACATGAAGCTGGGTCGTTGAGGCATCTTCTGACGTCATTTGGGATTCCTCTAGTCTTTAAGTCAACTGTGTTGCATTGGGTCAGTATATGTGATATTGTTAATCGAACTCGACAGTTGGGGCATTCGACTGCTGGTGTTTTGGAGAAAAGATGACTGTGTGTTAGTCGTGTGTGCCCTATTCGAAGTCTTGTTATGATACTTTGATGTTTTCTGTTGTTAATTTCTGGTTGATTTTCCCAGACATTTTGTCTCACTTCTAGAAGTGATGTATGTTTCGAGTTCCAGATACCGTTCCATTTTGCCCATACATATTGGTCTATGGTTTTTTTGAAGTCATTTATTGACAGTGGGTCGCTAGTTTGATCTTGACCTTCTTGGAGTGCTCTTTTGGCGGCAGCATCTGCTTTCTCATTTCCGGTAATTTGTTGGTGTGACGGTATCCACGCGAGTATTATGTGGTATCCGTGCTGGGCTTGGTTCTGCAGTTTTTGTTGGATGGATTGAATTCTGGAGTCTCTTGTGTTGTAGTTGTTCAAGGCCTCGAGAACTGATTTGTAGTCGGATAAAATAAGTATTTTGTCTAGTTGGAGGTTAGCACTTAATTCGATTGCTTTTTGAATTGCATACGCTTCACATGAGAAGATTGAAAACGATTTTGGGAGTTTGAAGAGTTGTTCTTGTTCGTTGTATACCACAGCGCATCCTCTTTTATTGTCTTTGACCGATCCATCGGTGTAGATGTGTTGGAAGTCTTCGTATCTGTTGATTAACTCGTAGAAGAGGTTTTTGTAGACTATGTTAGCTGTGTCGCTCTTGTTATTAGTTTCGTTGAAGATGTGGAAGTCGACTTGAAATTTAAATTTTTCCCAGGGTGGTATAGGCTTATTTTGTCTCGGTAGAACTTTGTTCATTTCAAGTAATGGATCTTGGATTGCTTGGCGAATTCTGTAGGTTAAGGGTTTAGGGAGTTGGGGTTGGAGCTGGTATGCTTTATCTGATTCTGACTTATCATCATTTGTTGTGTGCAGGGGGTTGTTTATGTGACATGTACTAGATGCCATATATCTCAGAGATTGAATTAAGCTTCTTAATTCAAAAGGTAATTCGTGACTCTCAGCTAGGAGGCTTGTATTAGGACTGCTGCGAAAAGCTCCTAAGGCGATTCTGATGGATGTTGTCTGAATTGATTCGAGTGGCTTGAGTACACTTTTTTTGGCCGAGCTATACACTGATATGCCATATTCGACTTTGGACCTGATGATAGCTCGATATGTATTCATTAGAATTTTTTGGTTAGCTCCCCAGTTTTTCGATCCCAGTACTTTAAGTAAGTTGATACGTTGCTTGCATTGTTTTACCAAGTGGTTTACGTGGGCTTTCCATGTTAGATTGCTATCAAAAATAAGTCCTAAGATTTTTAGACGGTCGTTTTGTTTTATCTCCGTGTCACTTAGGTATAGTTGTATATTTTTTTTTGGTTTACCTCTTTTAGTGCATATCATAAATTCAGATTTAGTTGGAGAGAATTTAAAGCCTGATTTCTGACAGAATTCTGTTAAAATATTTAGTGCTTCTTGGATTATTTCAGAGATTGCTGTTATTTCTCCTGTACATACAAGGGCAAGATCGTCTGCAAAGCCTCTTACCTTGATTGGTCTAGGGATAGTCATTATTATCTCATTTATGGTGATTAGAAATAGGGTGCAGCTAATGACTGAGCCTTGTGGTACTCCATTGGTTATTTCTATTGGCTCGGAAAAATGATTTCCTATTCGTACTTTGATGTAGCGGTTAGATAGGAAGTTTGTAATATAATATAGGAAGTGTCCTCTGTAGCCTAAGTGAAATAAAAGTTCTATGATTCGATGGCGCCATACCATGTCGTATGCTTTTTCTAGATCTAAGGAAACTACTAAACATTGCTGGTTGTTTGCAAATGCTTCGCTGATGTCGTTGTGTAGGTGGTTGAGGTGATCGTTGGTTGATTTCATTTGACGAAAGCCGAATTGTGCTGATGATAGCCATTTGTTTTCTTCTATTTGCCATTTGAGTCTCTGATTGACTATTTTTTCTAATAGTTTGCCCATATTGCAAGTTAGTGATATGGGGCGGTAATTAGTGGTTATTGTATGATCTTTATTAGGTTTAGCTAGTGGAATTACAATTGCTTTTTGCCACAACATTGGGAATTCATGAGCTGTCCAAATGTAGTTGTACAGTTGCAATATATATTCTAGTCCGGCTTTAGGTAATTTTTTTATTAGCATTATGTGTACATCGTCTGGTCCCGGAGCTGAGTTTTTGCTAGCGTTAAGGACTTCTTTAAATTCAAGCATAGTGAATAGACTGTTGATTTGGTTGGTTATAGTGTTGTTTTCATTCTCTGTATCTTCATAGTTGAATTTTTTTTCGTTAGATTCTTTGAATCTCCTAAAATTCTCAGTGTAATTCATGTCGCTAGAGTTTTGTGCAAAGGTTTCGGCTAATAAGTTGGCAATTTTTTCTGGATCTGTAGTTAGGTTACCTTCTTTATCATTGATGGTTTTGGTATTCCATGAGGATTTTTTACCTTGGTATCGTTTTAAGAACTTCCAGTACTCGCTTGTTGCAGTTTGTTGATTAAAGGAGGATAGAAGATTTTGCCAAGAAGTTCTGTAGCTGTCTTTGATAGTTTGTTTTGCTTTAGCTCTTGCATGTGAGAATTTAATTTTGTTTTCTAGAGTTGGATGTCTTCTAAATTGATTAAATGCGTGCTTTTTTTCTTGAATTACTCGTTTACAGTCTTGATTCCACCAAGGTAGTTTTTTGTCTTTGGGTCGAGGGGGGGAGGGGGTTTTGGGAATGTTTAAGTCCGCTGCTTTGATAATAGCTTCTACGAGGTTGTTGAGTTTGGTGTCTATTGATATTTCTGCAGTTGGAGTTGGTAGTTTGTTGATTAGTTCTTCTGCCTTGTTGCTGTAACCAATCCAGTCGGCTTGTTTGAATTTCCAATTGGTTTTTTCGTAGATTTTCTCTGGGTTTTTATTATTACTTCCTGTGAATTCTATAACTATTGGGTAGTGGTCACTATCGTGTAGGTCGTCGAGTGGGTACCATAGTAGATCACTAGCTAAGGTGGCGCTACAGAATGATAGGTCTATTGCGCTCTGGCGTCCAGTTCTTGCTGAGAAGTAGGTTGGTTGTCCATCGTTAAGAATTATGATTTCTGTATCATCTAAGAGTTGTTCGATAGTTGTTCCTCTCTTGTCTGTGTACCTAGATCCCCATATTATGTTATAATTATTAAAATCCCCTACTAGAATTAGTGGTTTGGGGATTTGTCTGATTATATTCATTTCGATTTGGATAGGTTGGCTTTTGGGGAGGTAGATGTTACAAATGTTTATATCGGGTTGTAATTTAGCTTTGATTGCTATTACTTCGAGGTTTGATATTACGCTTATTTCGTTTGCTTGGATTTCGTCTTTGACGAAGATTGCGACTCCACCGCTGGCATGGGTAGGGTTATTGCGGTTTTTGTTAAAGCAGTTGTAGTTTTTTAGTTTTCCTGTTTGATCGTTTTTAAAGTTTGTTTCTTGGATACAGATTATAGAAGGGTTCAATTGGTTTTGTAGAATTTTTAGGTGTTCTATTCTGGTAAATAATCCATTTATATTCCATTGTACTATCTTATGACTCGTAGTGCGATGAGATTCTTTATTTATTTTATTAGCCATTGTTAATTTACCATGTTATCTTCGGAAAAACTCTGGGAGTCTTCTGAGTCAGTTATAGTTTCTTCGGGTCTTTGTAATCTTTTCCTAAATCTACTCAGTCGATTTTTTGTTCCTCGGCTAGAGATGAGTGGGTATACTAGGTTGATCATGACTGATATTTTGCTGAGTTCAACTTTAAATTCATCAGCGATAGCTGCTAAGTTTGTGGTTTTGTACCCTCTTTCCAGGAAATTTAGAAACTGTAAATATGTCAGAGGGTATTTATATGTGTTATTGTTGATTTCTTCTTTTACTTCATTCAGGTCGAATTTATCTTTGTTGTTAATATTTTCCTCGGCTTTGGTTCTTTTATTTTTATTACTAATCTGCTTAACTGCATTGTTATTTTTATTCGGTACTATATTAGTTTGGATGGATGACCCTGAAGCTGACGTTTCTATATCGGAATGCGAGCGTTTGGCAGGGAGGATTGGGAATGTACTATTGATATCGAATGTGTGTTTGTCGGGAGGCGGGGGAGGGGAAGATTCCATTGATGTTACTGAGGAGCGAGGGTTTTTGGGGACCTTGAAGGTGTCAGCATTTGTGTCAGCATTAGTTTGGGGGCAATTTTTAGCTTGATGCCCTTCTTCTTTATATATAAAGCACTTAATCGAGTCACTGGATAGATAGATCCAGTTGGTTACTCCATCGTGGTTTATTTGGAACGAGCCTGGCATTGAGCAAATATCCTCTGGTTTTATATACACTTGCCGACGTAAGCTGTAACAATGTGCGTAGGGTGTTTTGTCGATGCCTGCTTTCAGGAAAGATATTTTGGAAACAGGCTGGATTTTGTATTCACTGATTAAGACATTTTCAATCACTTGATGAGGGATAAATGGGTGCACGTTTGAGATAATTATTCGTTTGTTGCACGTGAACAGTGGTTTGATCTCTAGAGTTACACCTGAAATTACGACATTTTTTTGTTTTTCAATCAGATTATCTGCTAGTTCCTTAGTTGACACATAGATACAGACTCGGTTGATAGAGATTCTAGAGATGAAACGAACTTCTTGGGCACCAATGATATCCCCGATGGCTTTTGCATAGTCTTCGATTTTAACTTTGTCGATTGATTCAATGATAATAGCTTGTTCTGTTGATGGGAAAATTTCGGTTTCTACTACGGTTGCGTACTGTCTGTTTTTTTGGGCCATGATGGCTTCTTGGATTCTCCTGTTTCCAGGAGGATATCCACTGTAGAGAGGTTTAACTGGATGTAATTAAAACTATTAGATTTACTGTAATATCACGATAACTAACTTTTATGGTACGTATACTAAATTTCTATACTCTTCACTTCACACTTGTAAAACGTTAGGCACAACCTTCACCTACGGGTGTCAGTGCAAGACTGTTTCGCTATCTTATTCCCATATTTTTTCCATATTTTGCCGATATTTTTGCCTATATTTTGCCCATATTTTTTCCGTATTTTTTTCATCTTTTTTCCATATTTTCGTCATATTTTTCCCATATTTGTGCCCATGTTTTTTCTATATTTCGTTCATATTTTGCCTCTATTTTAACCATATTTTTTCCATTATTTTTCCATATTTTTGCCCGTGTTTTTTCCACATTTTTCCGATTTTTCTTTCATATTTTCCCAATATTCTGCCCATGTTTTTTCCATATTTCTTTTGTATTTTTTATATTTTTTCCATATTTTCGCCATATTTTTTCCATATTTTCGCCATATTTTTTCCATATTTTCGCCATATTTTTTCCATATTTTCGCCATATTTTTTCCATATTTTCGCCATATTTTTTCCATATTTTCGCCATATTTTTTCCATATTTTTTCCATCTTTTGACCATGTTTCTTCCATATTTTTTTTATATTTTTGCCCATATTTTTTTCACATTTTGCCCATATTTTGCCTATATTTTTTTCATATTTTGACCATATTTTGCCCCCATATTAATGCCATATTTTGCCCATATTTTTTCCATATTTTCGCCATATTTTTTCCATATTTTCGCCATATTTTTCCATATTTTTTTCATATTTTGCCCATATTTTTTTCACATTTTGCCCACATTTACGACATATTGTGCCCATATTTTTGCCCATATTTTTTCCATATTTTTGCAATATTTTGCCGATATTTTTGCCTATATTTTCGCCATATTCTGCGCATATTTTTTCTATTTTTTCCATATGTTACCGATATTTTTTCCATATTTTCGCCATATTTTTTCCATATTTTTTCCATCTTTTGACCATGTTTCTTCCATATTTTTTTTATATTTTTGCCCATATTTTTTTCACATTTTGCCCATATTTTGCCTATATTTTTTTCATATTTTGACCATATTTTGCCCATATTTTTTCTCCGTATTTTGCCCATATTTTTTCCATATTTACCATATTTTGCCCATATTTTGGCCATATTTTTTCGATATTCTCGCCATATTTTCGCTATATTTTTTCCATATTTTTCCCATATTTTTCCCATATTTTTTCCATATTTTTTCCATATATTACCCATATTTTTTCCATATTCTTGCCATATTTTGCCCATATTTTGCCCATATTTCGCCCATATTATTTCCACATTTTGCCCATATTTTTTCCATATTTTGCCAATATTTTTCCATATTTTGCCAATTTTTTGCCCATAGTTTTTCCATATTTTGCCTATCATTTTCCATATTTTTTTTATATTTTGCTTATATTTTTTCCATATTTTGCCGATATTTTTTCCATATTTTTATGCACATATTTTCCATAATTTTTCGATATTTTTGCCCATTTTCTTTCCACATTTTGCCCATATTTTTTTCATATTTTGACCATATTTTTTCCATATTTTATCCAAATTTTTTCCATATTGTACCTATATTTTTTCCATATGTTATCAATTTTTTTTCCATTTTTTATGCCATATTTTTCCATATTTTCTCTATATTTTGCCTTGGTTTTTTCCATATTTTTTCCATAGTTTTCCCATATTTTGCCCATGTTTTTACCAAATTCTCGCCATATTTTCGCCATATTTTTTCCATATTTTTCCCATATTTTTTCCATTTTTTTTTCCATATATTACCCATATTTTATTCATATCCTCGTCATATTTTGCCCATATTTTTTCCATATTTTCATCATATTTTTTCCATATTTTGCCCATATTTTGCCCATATTTTTATCGTATTTTGCTTATATTTTCTCCATATTTTTTTCCATATTTTTGCTCATATTTTGCCTATATTTTGCTCATATTTTTACCGTATTTCTTTCCATATTTTTTTAATATTCTCGCAATATTTTTTTCATATTTTTCCTATATTTTTTCCATATTTTTTTCCTGATTTTTTCATATCTTGCCGATATTTTTTCCATATTTTTAT
>JZSA01001579.1:0-29509 GCA_000956155.1 Cotesia vestalis
ATATATATATATATATATATATATATATATATATATATATATATATATATATATACACGAAAGGCAATCGGGCAGTCTTTTGCGAGGTAGACGAGGCTAGCGCGATCAAGATCCTTGATAAAGCCCATATAAAGATCGGATGGGTTAACTGTCGCATACGCCCAGTTACGAAAGTAACCCGATGCTTCAAATGCCTTGATTTTGGGCACCAAACGCGAAACTGTACAGGACCGGACAGAAGCAAGTGTTGCTATAAATGTGGCGGAGAAAACTACAAGCCCGTAAACTGCACGGAGAAGCCAAAATACTCCCTCTGTACACCAGAAAAAGAAGCTCAAGATGGCTTATCTCATATTTCTGGCTCCGGGGCTTGTAAGGCATTCCGCACCGCACTTGCCGAAATGCTGGCAGAAATGACGCACATACTACAAGGAAATCTGAATAGGTGTGCATTGGCGCAGAACTTACTACGCCAACGAATCTTTGATGAGAAGATCGACGTTTGCTTCATCTGCGAGCATCATTTAAGCCTCCCAGATAGAGCATGGTTCGTCGATGAAACTGCCACGGCAGCGATTAAGATCGTGAACACAAAGAACGTTACCGCCAACAACAGTGGAAAAGGAGCAGGTTTTGTCTGGATTCAAACTCTCCACAACTTACTTCATGAGCGTCTATCTCTCGCCTAATGAAGGGATTAGTGTGTTCTGACTGAAACTAGCAAATATAGAAGATGCGATTACTATTTTCGATGGCGAAGTCATCGTAGCCGGTGATTTCAACGCCAAATCAGCTGAATGGGGTACTGACTTCTCTGATACAAAAAGTAACGAAGTGGCAGACTTCACAGCAAGACTCGACCTCATAATTTCAACACCAAATCAGCTGAATGGGGTGCTGACTTCTTTGATCCAAGAGGTAACGAAGTGGCAGACTTTGCAGCAAGACTCAACCTCATAGTACTAAACACTGGAACGACCACAACCTTTAGAAGAACGGGGGACAAACAATCCATCCTCGACATCTCGCTGGCAACTCCATGGATAGCCAACATGTTTAAAGACTGGGCTGTATCCAAAGAATACAGTGGTAGTGATCACCAGTATGTATCATTCAGCGTCACTTGCGGGGAGCTGGTCTACCCTTCAGAATAATCTGACTGCAAATACCTGCAGCGAGGCGGAGAAGGCAGTGCTAAATGCGATGAAGGAGATCGTGTGACGCCTCTGTGCCACGGCTGAAATATCGGAATTTTCACAGGCCGGCGTACTGGTGGTCAACAAACATAGCAGAATTTCGCGAAAGATGTCATGAGCTACGTCGCCGTTCCACGAGAGCTGCGAAACACTCCCCGAACCAGAACTTATATTCGGAAGAGTATAAGCAGGCCAAAAAGACGCTAAACCGAGTCATCAAAGCAAATAAAGCGAGGTGGTGGAAAGAGATTTGCAACGATCTAAACAAGGATATCTGGGGTAAAGCTTACAAAATTGTCGCCAACCGACTTGGAAAGGCTTCACTAGAAGCGCTGAAGTCTCCTGCCTTAATGGACAGTATTGTAGCGGAGTTGTTTCCTAAACACTCGCCGTGGGAGAAGAAACACTACGCTCAAAACTGTTAAGTAACACCTTTTACAATTAAAGAACTACAAGAAGCGACTAAGTCACTGAAGACAGGGAAGGCACCTGGACCTGATAGCATCCCGACATCGGTGATCAAGATTGTAGCCCTGGAATACCCAGACATACCTCTCTCTTTTTTATAGAAAGCAAGAAGCCAAAACTTCGTTCCATCTGGGTATCCCTTCACACCTCTCAAGTTTTTTATTTCTAATTTTAACTATTTTTTAATGCTGAAATTCGAAAAACTAAAAATTATTCAAATAAATTCAAAAAAATCTTTTCAAGATTAGCTGATTTTCTTTCTTATAGAAGACAATAATAGCGATAATTAAAAAAAAAGTGAATCGAATGATTTTTCGCGGAGTTACAGCTATTTGTTTGTAAGAGCTTGAGCGAAACCTCTTTTTTTCTCATTAGAAATTAATATCTCGTAAACTATTGGTCGTAGAGACAGCGGGCTTGGCTCATTTTGTTGCTTATTTAATTCTCTAAATTTCATACGCAGCATGTCTTGACTACTTTTGCGTAGTTCCCGAGATATTTTAATTTAAAGCTCAACGCTAAAACGCTATTTTTTAAACAAAAAAAGCAACACTCCCCACATACACACAAATGTTTAAAACATTTTCTGGGTATTTAAAAAAAAATCCAAAATCGGACCATTTTTTCGAAAAGTGTCCAACAACCCACTCTTTTCCCAGGTTGAATGGACTACTTTTCATATATTTTTACACGCAGAAAAAAAACTTTGTTAAGATAATCTAAGATATGTTGTGGTAACAAATGAATTTGGTAACATAAGGATAACAAATCATATGTTAAAATAACAAAATTTAGGATATGACAAGTTATTGATATGTTATAACAACAAAACAGTTTTGTTAGTATGGCAAAATCTTTTAGTTGATTCGACAAAATACTTCAGTTGGTATCCCTTGTGAAAATTTTTCGGACTTTTCTCTAAAAAACCCTTAAGAACTCTGAGAAAGTCTTTAGAAGTCTTTGGAAGTCTTTTTCCGAAAAAAGTCCGAACAATTTCCACAAGGGATAACAAATTTTTTTGTTGAAACAGCAAATTTCTATTAAAATAACAAGAAAAACTTGTTGGAGTAACAGAGAAAATGTTTTGTAGCAATGAAGAAAGTTTGTAAGAATAACAATAAGAATTTATTGAATAACCCATTGAGTATCACTATACACAATCATTTTCGTGATAAACTTTTGAGGATTTAGAAAATATTTTGGCAACAAATTAGTTTTGTTACTGCAACAAAATCACTTTGTTACCGCAACAAAGTCATTTTGTTACAGCAACAAAGTCGTTTTGTGACAGCAACAAAATGATTTTATTAGAGAAACAAATTGATTTTGTGATTGAACAAACTGGTTTGTTAGTATAACTTGAAATATTTTGTTAATGCAACTAATGGATTCGTTGCTATAACTATACTCATTTGTTACCACAACATATTTTTCAGTTATCCCGTCTTTTATTATTTCAACAAAATCGTTTTTATGCGTATACCTTGACTAGAAATGGTAACTAATTCGGCTCTATCGGTTATAGTCTAGTCGAGAAGTGAGTTTTCTGCGAAAAATCTTAATACCAATCTTAAAAATATGGCGATTGGTACATTGGATTCAGACTTTAATTCTGAGAAATGCGTATTTTTTAATTTATCCGATATTAAAAATTTCATTTCTTATAAACAAAAAACGAAATGGAAAAAGGGTAGTCTCCATTTTGTTGCTATAACTTCAAAAATATAAAAGATTTCTGAAATTTGAAAAAAGATTCTGAAAGAGGAGAAAATTTTAGTAAAATAAGTCTCGACTCCTGTAGTTGTAGCTCCATTATTTATAATTTTAATTTAACGTTGAAAGTTGGGCTCCGCGCGGCTGTTTCGGAGCCTTGGCGTCCCCGCCAAGCAAGGTATGCAACGCAAAATAATTTTTTTAGAATTTTTTTAGAAACATTCAATATTAATTTAAAAATCTGAATAAATTATAATGTCATCTAGACACTTGAAGGAATATAGTCCCGCAGAAAAAAATTTTTTAGCTTAATTTTTGTTTAAGTTATTCAATTGTTAATTAACAAATTTTTCGGAGACTTGAGTTTTAATAAAATCTTGTATAAAAGTATACAAATTGTGTCTATAAGTTTTTTTTCTTTTAGGAGCTCTTGTTATATAAATAATGAACAAGATTCCATTGTAGAAGTTTATAAAAGTTTTAACATTTGTTTATAATGATTTTTCAAAGTTATCAAAAATAGAAATATCCGGCTAATGTTATTAAAAAAATTTTTTTTCCCAAATCTTTAATTTTGATTGTTTTTGTATTCATATATTGCGTTCGGTAGCTTGGCTAAAAATTTTTTAACATTAATTGTTTAAAAATTTTTTTTAAACAAATAAACAAATTGAATATTTAAAAAAAATTTTTTTTTTTATTTTATTGTCTTAGTAAAATAATGATTTTTAAAAAAAAAATTTTTTCTTAAAAAAATTTTTTAATTGTTTATAATTGTTTTTTTAATTTATCCACCATTTAAATTATTTATTAAGAAATCATTTTCAACTTCCCGCTAAGAAAATCAATGGTTTTCAAAAAATCGGGAAGTTATTAGTTTTACCCTGTTTTGAAAAAATCGAGTTTTCATCAGATCTCGACGTTTTGAGGTCCTAGGAAACTTCCCTGACTATTCCTGAGAGGGTGTCACTCCGTCTGTATGCTAGTGTGTGTGTGTGTGTGTGTGTGTGTGTGCGCGTGCGTATGTGTGTGTGTATATGTAACCTTTTTGTAACTTTCGAACGGCTTGACCGATTTGATCGCAGTTGGCACCATTCGGAAGGGCTTGACCAAACTTAATTTTCCTGAAAATTTGAATCGACTCGGACCAGTAGATTTTGAGAAATTGCAAAAAAACTACAAAAAAAATTTTTTCGAAAAGTGGTTATCTTGGAATAACTTTTAAACGGCTCTACCGATCAATTCCAATAACTAATCAGCTCTTAACATTAAAAAATCGCGTCGAACGCCGCCAGTGCGGTCAAAATCAGTCGATTCGTTCGTGAGTTATCGTGAACAAAAGAAAAAGATTTTTAAATTAATATTGAATGTTTCTAAAAAAATTCTAAAAAAATTATTTTGCGTTGCATACCTTGCTTGGCGGGGACGCCAAGGCTCCGAAACAGCCGCGCGGAGCCCAACTTTCAACGTTAAATTAAAATTATAAATAATGGAGCTACAACTACAGGAGTCGAGACTTATTTTACTAAAATTTTCTCCTCTTTCAGAATCTTTTTTCAAATTTCAGAAATCTTTTATATTTTTGAAGTTATAGCAACAAAATGGAGACTACCCTTTTTCCATTTCGTTTTTTGTTTATAAGAAATGAAATTTTTAATATCGGATAAATTAAAAAATACGCATTTCTCAGAATTAAAGTCTGAATCCAATGTACCAATCGCCATATTTTTAAGATTGGTATTAAGATTTTTCGCAGAAAACTCACTTCTCGACTAGACTATTAACTTAACTTCTACTTTGAATTTGCCCTATCCGATTCAATACTTTCAATGCGATTCAATCCGTTCTAAAAAACGCATTGAATTAGATTGAATCACATTGAGCTCCAATCCGTTTCCGTTTGTTAAGGTAACGTGGTGATTCATATAAAAAACTGGAAAAATTACAGTTTCAGATTGTATTTATTACAAATTTTGTAAGAATTATGTTGTAAAATGTAAATATTACATTCAAAGCTCTGAAAATTAACATTCAAAGTTTGAGTTTACAAAAATGTTATTTCCCTAAATACAAAAATGTATTGAAACAAAGAAAAAAGTATTGAAAAGTATTAGATTGACTAGAAAACCAATACTTTTCAATACCAGGATTCGAACTGCAATTTTTCTAGCTTTTTATATGAAGCGACGCTCATTACTATTTATAATGTAATTTTTCTCTTTTTCTTTTTTCCGTGTATAACAATGTAATAAAAATAGCAATTGAAATTATTTTTTTGGAAAATAAATAAACAAAATTAAAAGAGCTATATGTTATTTTACTAATCTATGTAAAATGTAAAATTATTTATTTGTTTTATATGTTCAATGTTAGTTATTACAATTTAAGAACTGAAATTAAAAAAATATTTTGTACATAACAAAAAAAATTAATATTATGCAGTTACTGGACCGTATGCCAATCGTATTTTCGGAGTTGAACTGGGAGTGAATAAAGATTGCATTGTTCATTCAACTCCCCTAGAAGATTTTGGCGGTCTTCATCCTGATCCAAACTTGACGTATGCTGCAGATATGGTAAATACTGTTAAAAATGGAACTTATGATATGGGAGCAGCGTTTGATGGCGATGGTGATAGAAATATGGTAAGATTACAAAGTATATAATGGCATTGCATATAATATTGAGCCGTTAATAAATCAACATTATTAAATTTTTATTTTTAGATAATCGGAAGAAATGCAATTTTTGTAACCCCATCAGATTCTTTAGCGGTTTTAGCATCTCATTTGAAAATTATTCCATATTTCCAAAAAACTGGAATAAAGGGATATGCACGATCTATGCCAACAAGTTCAGCAATAGATCAAGTTGCAAAACAAACAGGAATACCCTGTTTTGAAGTTCCGACAGGGTGGAAATACTTTGGTAACAATTTTATTCTTTCGAATAATGTATTTTTGCAATCCCTACAGAAAACGAAATTAATAAACATCAACAAGATTTCGTTTAGTCAACAAATATAAATTGTTATCTTAATAATGTGAAATTACACAGTCTACTGACAAATTAATAATTGGGGCCTTTCATGCCAAATCGGACGGTATGAAAAATTTTTTTTTAACTTCCCGCTAAGAAAATTGAAAATTTTTGAAAAAAGGAAAGTTATTGATTTCGGTCCAATTTTCGAAAGTCGATCAAACAATTTCTAATGTTATAAACTAGAAAGAGTCGACCTGCATGTATCGGTTAAATAAAAAATATCATTAATGTAGACTACTTTTTTTTTATCTATTGTGACAGATAGAAAGTGCTCGACTTTTGCGGGACTAATGACCAGCGCCCGGTCGGAGACTATAAAAAATCAAAGTTAAAATAATAATTGTTGAATTCTTCGTACAAAAATGAATCTTGGTTTATAATATTTTCTTTTTATTTTTTATTTTGTAGTTTTTATAATAATACATTTAACAATTGATTTAAATAGTTCGAAAAGTCACACAACTTCCTACAATAATATTTTGTGTTAATAAAGTTCAAACTTCTTTCAGATTTTTTAACTTCCCGCTATGAAAATCAATGATTTAAAAAAAACCGGGAAGTTGTATTGGTTTCACCCCGGTTTTCTAAAATTGAGTTCTTATAGGATCTCCACGTTTCGAGGTCCTAGGAAACTATTCTGACTATTCCTACGAGGATGTCTCTTCGTATGTAGACGCAGAAAAAAAATGTTGTTGAAATAACCGAAGATATGTTCAGGTAATAAATGAATTTGTTCACATAGGTATAACAAATCATATATTAAAATAACAAAATTTAGGGTATAACAAGTTATTAATATGTTATAACAACAAAACAGTTTTGTTACTATGGCAAAATCTTTTAGTTAATTCGACAAAATGCTTTATTTGGTTTAACAAATTTTTTTGTTGACAGTAAAATTATTCTAATAAGATAACAAAGAGAATTTTTTGAAGTAACGAAGACAATTTGTTAAAGTAATAAAGAGAATGTGTAAAAATAACAATGAGAATTTGTTAGAATAACAAATAAATTTGTTACAGTAAATTTTATAAGAATACATTTAAAAAGCAACAAATTAGTTTTATTATTGCGACAAAATCATTTTGTGATAGTAACAAAATGATTTTGTTAGAGGAACAAATTGATTTTGTGATTTAACAAACCGGCTTGTTAGCAAACTTGAAACATTTTGATAATGTAACTAATGGGTTTGCTGTTATAACTATACTAATTTGTTACCACAACATATTTTTCAGTCATCCCGTCTTTTGTTATTTCAACAAAATCGTTTTTATGCGCGCGTGTGTGTGTGTGTGTGTGTGTGTGTGCGGGCGCGCGCGCGTAAGTGGATAAATTTTTGTCGTACGGTTTCTAAAAAAAAAAAACTAATCAGCCGATTTAATTCTATAACATGACATTCGAAAAAATTTGTCAAACCTTAGATCTGTTTGGATTGTAGAGTTTATCCCTCCAAAGCCATTCCGAAGAAATAAAAAAAAAAATTACCCTAGCGAATTTGGTTATACTCAAAAAATACCCAAAGGTCAACAAACATGTGATCTGAGGCTTTCTTATTTACTTCCCGAGGAGTGTATGCTATTTTTTTGCTCGACAAAGGCAGAAAGTGGCAACTTCGTTTAGCGCAGCGGCCGGAAAGATGACACTTTCTGCCCGTCGAGCAAAAAAATTTCTATTGTAAAGAATTCAATTTTTCACAAGAATTTCTGCTCATAAATTGAGAATAGTATATTACATACCTAAGCCAGTAAAATAAGAAAAGTCTCAGATCACATGTAATTGTTGGCCGAGGCGAAGCCGAGGTTGACAAACATGTAATCTGAGGCTTTACTTTTTACTGGCCAAGGTGTGTATGCATGGTGTTTTATGTAACCTGCATTGAAAAAGCGAGTTTCAATGCCTGTTGAGCCAACCGAAACTAGTTAATTTCGCGCGAGATGAAGTTGCTGCTTTATTTTCAATCCTATCAGGGTATATTTTGTTTATTTTATACCTTTGTAATTATCATTCTAACCGTTAATTGAACTGATATATTATAATTTTGTTACTAAGCATATAAATAAGAATGAAAAAAGAAAACCATTCAATTTACGAATAATGTTTAGTAAAAAATAAACCATTACTTTCTTGAATTGTAGTTTTTAATTTTCTTAATAAGTTTTATAATAAAATGGTATTTTCGCTATTCGTATAAAACTATCTAGTTCTGGTTGGCTCCAGAGATTGAAACTCGCATTTTTCATGCAACTTATGTGAAAAATATAATGTGTAACGCGGGATGAAACACGATTTCAGACCGAATGATGCCAGCCCTCGCTTCGCTTGGGTAGGTAACTTCACTCTGGTCTGAAATCGTTTTGTTTCATCCCTAGTCACACAATATGCTATTTCTTGCGCGTTACTCATATACTGGGAAAACAAAAAATCTAGACAAAATTTTTGAGGTGATTAGAAAAAAAATTTTTTTTTTTTTTTATTCAGTTATAATTGAATCAGCACAATATTAGCTAGATCATAGTATGTAAGAAGGGATACTCCGAATCGAAAAAATAAAATTACATGGACTTACTCGTAATATAAAATAATTGATTTACTAAACTCATTTAAGATTATTTTTTTTTTCGACTCGGAACGATTATCACAATCGAGATAACGAGAGGATAATAACATATAGTGTATACACGAAATAACCAAAACAAACAGTGATCAAGGTTGTTGACGTACTAAAGGGCATATTGTCGAAAAATTCAAACACATATTCTCTTTTGTTATATTTTATAGTGTAGTAATTTTTATAAAATATTTATTCAGGTAATCTTATGGATTCAAATAATCTATCATTGTGTGGTGAAGAAAGTTTCGGTACCGGATCTGATCATATTCGAGAAAAAGATGGTATTTGGGCATGTCTTGCATGGCTTAATATCATATCAAAACTAGGAAAATCAATAGAAGATATTCTGAAAGATCACTGGATGAAATATGGGAGGAACTTCTTTGTCCGTTATGATTACGAAAATTGTAATAGTGATGATGCAAACAAAGTAATGATGGAAGTTGATACCAAAATTCAAGAAGCTAATTTCAAGTCCAGCATATTAAGTTTTAATAATACAGAATATGTTGTCAAAACAGCTGACAATTACTCATATACAGATCCTATTGATGGTAGCATCGCCACCAAACAGGTATAGAATAGCCACTAATATTATGAGATGGTAAAGAATTTAAACATTGTAACTTCAAAACTAAATTTCCCATTTATTCAATTACAGGGTTACAGAATTCTATTTGACGATGGTTCACGGATAATTTATAGATTATCTGGAACCGGTAGTACTGGAGCGACAATCCGTGTGTATATTGAGTCTTATAAATCTGATCAATCTGAAGTCTTGAGAGATGTCCATGAAGCTTTAAATCCATTAATACATATAGCTCTAGAATTGTGTCAACTGAAAAAACATACTGGCCGCGACAAACCAACAGTTATCACATAAGAGTCGGTTTTTCAACATTATCTATGGTCTAGCCGAAAAGTTGATTTCCTGTGGAAAATAGTTCTCCTTCTCCTAAAAATATGGTTGATGGCTTAAACGATCCGGAATGGTGTCTAGAAAAAATAGTTTTTAAGATTTTTTCCGGAAAAGAAAATTACAATTGTTATTATCAAAAAACCGTTAAAAAAGTTAGCCGTCCAGCTTTTTGACCAAATCTCAAAAAGTGTAAGTGACAGCTCAAATATTAAAAAAGATTCTGGAAGAGCAGAAAATTTTAGTGAAAAAGTTTTCGATTGCCGAAATTGTAGCTCCTATATTTATAATTTTAATTAAACGTTGAAAATCGGTTTTTGCGCAGCAGTTTCAGTATGCGCGCGCCGCCACTCTAGTGAGCGTAGTTTTGAAATAATTTTCTATGCAATTAAAAAATTTGAAAAAATTCTGGTGTTATCTAGATACTTCAAAGAATATGACTCTTCAAAGAATATGATACTTCAAAGAATGTTACGACTAATATGCTTCAGGACTTTCTTGTTACCTGATTATTAAACTATTCAAATTTATTTTTTTTTATATTCTTAACCTTATTTGTTTATGAGATTTTGGAATTTTCCTTTAAATTAGTTTTTATTTTTTCGGAAACAAATTGAAAACAGGAGATTGGAGATAAATCATAAGAATCATAAACAATATTTTTAAGACAAATAAGCCATGAACCGTATTTTTAGAAGACGGAGAACTATTTTTCGTAGGAAATCAACTTCTTGACTAGACTACTACTAATATGTAGATGTCCATATGCACACGAAAGATAATTTATACAAATTTAACACCATAATTATATCATATACCTATTAGTTGTGAGTTAACTTTTATTGATTTGTCAAATAAAAACATGTTTACTGATGATTAATCATTACTACATAAATTATTTACGAAGTATGAATCAAAAAATAAATCCATATTAACTTAAATTTATTAGCATAAATGAATATCTGCATGAATTTAGCTTTATCAATGAAGAAATTTTTGTTGAAACAGCTAAATAGAATTACCGTAAGTTTAAAAAATTTCAATTCTTTGAAGATCAAAGAGTTTATCGTCCCCGACATGCATCATCTGATAGCTTCATCCTATTTTATAATAATGGATAAAAACTTGCTCGTGAGATAAAATATATATACTAGTTGACAAATATTTTTTCTTATATAAATTATCATCCCAGACAACATGCAAGTCAGAAAGATGTCTTAAAGATGTCTTTTTAAAGACTTCTATAAGAATTCCAAATATGACGTCTTAACAACCTCATTTTTCATAACTTTAAATCAAGAAGTCTTTTAGAAGTTTTTTTCTGAATTCTGTAGGACATCAAAAATATGAGCTCTATGAGAACTCTTTTTTCTGACTTTGTAAGACGTCAAGAATATGAGCTCTGAAAGAGGTCTTTTTTCTGACTTCGTAAGAAATCAGGGATATGAGCTTTTAAAGAGTTCTTTCTTTCTTACTTCATAAGACATCAAGAATATAAATTCTTAAGGAGGCCTTTTTTCTGATTTGGTAGAACGTCAAAATTTTGGACTTGAAAAATTTCTGCCATATTATTAAAAAAGTTTTAAATAAATAAAAAAATCAAAATAATCGCTTTCAAGTACGTTTAATTATAAATAATAAAACGTTGAGTAATTCTACTTAATGATAGTTAAATCATAATTATAAAACAATAGGCGTTTTTCTTTATTTTTTGGGTAGAAAAGTCGATATTAACTTTTTTATCGTTGTTATAAGTCGTCTATAACTTTATGTGAGCACAAGAGTTCATGTAGAAAAAAGAAATACATTATCCCATCAGGAGTAGCCAGCCAAGCCGGACCAGGGGACAACACGCCATAAATGAAGTTAAGCAGCATTGGTAATGGTTAATACTTGGATGGGTGACCGCTAGTGAATCTATCTACTCAGCTGCGAGTGAACCGATTTTTTTTTTTTATTTCGAATTGAACATACTTTAATGTACCTAATTTTTATTAATTTAACCTTTTTTTATTATTAATTACAATTAAAACTGAAAATATCTCGTATGAACTCTTTTTGTTTGAAGTCAGAAAGGGCTCTTAATTCTGACTTCTGTAAGAACTCTTTTTTCTGAACTCAGAAAAAAGAGTTCTTTAAGAATCCTCTTTATGAAGTCCTGATTTACTCTTAAGGTGGCGCATTCGACGTCCTCAAGACGTCTTAGAGACTTCATTTTGATCAAAATTCTGACGTCCAAATCTTAAATAAGAGTTCTGCAAGAACTGTAAAAGACGTCATATTGCTATCTGGGATATTGTATTAGTTTTCGCTGTTGAAGCGGTGATGCATTACATCAGATAATAAGTTCTTTCGATTCGAATTTTTCCATTTAGAGCTTTTTGTGTTTTTCAATATTCCTTTTAAATTTTCTAAATTTTCCTAGGCCGTTTTTTTTTTTTTTTTTTTTATTTTATAGTCGTTGATAAATTATCTACATGTTTATGTAGTCGTTTGTCTATTTTTGTAAATTGAAAATAGTAAAACACAACTGATAGCGATCACGCCAGTGGAATGCCGAAAAACTGTCACTAATAATTTTAATTTAAATCATTAATTTTCTTTTCAATTTATTTTTTCTACATTTGTTTAGATTTTCCAACGAATAATAATGATGTTGGATGTTGAACGCTCTGCCCGGGAAAAAATGATTTTGCCTAATCATTTATATTTATATATGATTATATATTACACATATAGAATTATATATAAATTTTTATTAGAGCTATATATGATTATATATAAATTTATATATAATTAGATCTGATTAGACCTGAGTCATCTAGGGCTATATATGATTATATATAAATCTATGCCCGGGAAAAAATGATTTTGCCTAATCATATATAGTTATATCTAATTATATGGGGTATTCCATGCCAAATCGACCACTTTTGAATCTTACCCCTTTAGATTCCGCTGAAAATTTTGTATCTTTTTCTACTCGATGAAAGACGTTTTTCAGAATTTTTCCAAATTTTTTTATCCAACCCAAAAAAAGTTATGAAGCTTTCAAAAAAATGGCTCTTTTATTTTCAAATAGCCACAACTCTCTCAAAAATTGACCTTTCGGGACGTTTTTTTTTTTCAAAATTTTTGTTTTTCATTGAATTTTTTGAAAAAATAAATAAAAAAAAATTTAACATGATCGCTTCTATGAAATAACCGCGTTTTTTGTATAAAATCGTTATTATTTCGAAGTTCGTCGTTCTAAATTTTTTTTTTTTTTCTTAAAAAAAACTTTCGTACATCATGTCGTGAGGCGAGGCTTGGAGCCCCGACGGTTGTTCGAATAGTTCCAACGCCAACAGTCGGGGGTCGCTCCAGTAGCCGAACTGTACTGGCATGGGTTTTCTCTGTGGTTTCCCCATCGCCACTATTCCAACAACCAATAAAAGGAGTGAGGAATAGGGTAAATGCAGTACAGAAAACACAAGTCGGTTCACAGCCGCATTGAGACTAAAGTTACGTGCAAAAATTTGAAAGTGTAAAGAATAAAGATGTGATTATAAGAAAAAACGTTGATAATTTGTGAGTTGATAATAATGGAGAACGTTGATAATATGTATGTCGATAATGATGTCGTGAAATGGATGCGCTGGGGTCCAATAAGTACAGTATACCCACAAGACAGCGGCACAGTCACTAACAGACAGCTACCATCTTCTCAGCCTTGTAAAAATATGCCCAATATATACAAGTAAGAATGAGAATTATTATAATAAATCATCGTATTTATGGTATCGTTTTTGGTGTATTTGTCGGTGTCGTTTTTTGGTGTTGTTGTCGACGTCATCGTCGGCTCCGTAGTCCGTATTGTTTTCGGTGTCATTGCTGGTGTCATCGTTGGTACCATTTCTGGTGTCATCGTTAGTATCATTTCTGGTGTCATCACTGGTGTCGTTTTCATTATTGGAAAGTCGTATTATTGGTGTTGTTTTATTTATTATAAAATCATGTATTTATCAGAGCCTTCAGCTAAGAAATCCAAAAAGTCAAAAATCTTTCAACATCAATGGTACGATGATAATCCAGAGTGGAAAACATGGGTCAAGGAATGTTTGTCAGATTCAGAAAAGTTTTTATGTGCTGTTTGTAATGAAAATTTAGCTTGCGGTCGTTTTGAAATTGACAAACATTCCAAAACTAAGAAACATTTGGAGAACTTGCGCTTGTACAATGTCAACAACCCTGCTTCTCCAAATGGCGTGCTTCCTAGAATTTCTTCATCAGCTTGCTCTCAACATGATTCCAGTTCATCTTTATCTTCAGCTGAACTGGAGCTTAATGAACGATTCAAGCAGCTGAAATTAAATTTGCGACCTTGCTTGCTCAAAACAACATTCCTTTGACGGCTGCACCACAAAGTTTGAAATTATTTCAGTCGATTGGTAAAGAACCTGCTGTTCTCCAAAAGATGACAGCGGGCAAAAACAAAGCTACTGGAATTATTTCAAATGTAGTGAGTGTTCATGAATTGACACGGATCGTTAAAAATGTCCAAACAACGAAATTTTCTATTCAAGTAGACGAGACCACTGACATTACGAATGACAAATGGATGACGATGATGGGTGAGCTATATGGATCCAACTACATTATTGGTTAAAATTGAATTACTTGAATTAATTCATTTAGATGCGACGGACGGTTCTGCAAAAAGTATTTTTGGACAATTTTGCGATTCGTTGGCCAAACTGGGAATTTCGTTAGAGCAAATCATCGGTCTTAACTGTGACAATGCTTCAGTTATGGCTGGCAAACGTAACTCTTTTAAAATTCTGATGACTGAGAAAATTTCAAATCTTCTTACGTTATCATGCATTTGTCACTCTCTTGCCCTCGTCTCAAAAAAAGCATATCCTTAGATTCCAATAGAAGTTCATGACTTGGTTACCAATGTTGTTTCTTTTATTAAAAATAGCCTGAACAGCGCCCTCTTTGGTGAATTTCAAGATTGCTGTGAAGAAAATCCTACCAAGCTTATTCGATTCGCCAAGATGGTTGTCTCGTCAAATTGCGATTACAAGGGTTTTAAACAATTGATAAGCAATTAGTGCTTTTTTGATCGATCAATCTTCGGAAAAAGCTGGAAGTGGAGATGATTTACTTGCAATCATGCAGAAACCATCAACAAAAGCGTATTTACCCTTTTTGAAATCCGTGCTTGAATCTTTCAACAAGGTCAATGCTAATTTTCAAGGGAGTAATACTCTAGTCCACGAGTTACAGCCATATTCGAAAAATCTGCTCATTCAATTTCTCCGGAGGTTCATGAAATTACCTATTTTGAAACCTGAAATCTTTGACGATAACGTCAGTAACATAAGCTTTGAAGAAATTTCGAATCAACGTAATTTGCTTGAAGTACATGTTGGAGCCGATCGTCAAGAGTATTTACTGATTCAACAAAAGTCTGGAGTTCCTGAATCGATCATTAATCAGGTGCGCAACGATTGTTTAAAATTTCTTGTAACCGCTTTCCTTAAAGTCTGCCGGAAATTGCCGATCGATGATCCATTTCTCTCAGATCTGAGAGTTTCCGCGAAGGAAACTGCCCTCCTCGATCCTGACAGGAATTCATCGTTTTCGAAAGTAGAAAACGCCTGTCACGCTCTTGAAGTTCTCGAAGGGAGACTTATTCAGGAAGAGTGGAGTTCCTTGTACTGTGTCGATTCGAATTTGAAGGAGCAATGGAACAAAATATCATTCGACGAAATGTGGATAAAAATTTGCACCTTTACTCGTTCGGATCGGACTTTACAGTTTCCAACTTTGCAGCTGAAAATTAGTAATCAACTTCGTGCTCATGGCCATAATGTCACAGGTCCTCAACGCCAATCAAAGTTTTCAGGAATGAAGAAAACGTACAAAAAAATAAAAGACCACAACAATAACTCTGGGAACTCTGCCAAACATTGGCCGTATGGCATATAGGGTTCCGCGCGACTTTTGTCACACGGCCGCGCCGATGCTAAAAAACGATAGAGGGAATGAAATTTTTCTTTACTCAACTATACGCCTTCGATGCAAGTGTGCTTGTCGAGTTTTATTCCAAACATATTATTTCAAACATTTTATAACATTGATTGTATTTTTTACAGTTAATAAATTGTTATTGATTTTTGTTAATCGTTTATTAGTTATTATTGTTAATAATTTACTAGAATTATTGTTAAATTTGATAAATTTTGATTTATCTTCAATATTTCGCGACGGCTTAATCGGGATCGTGTTGGTGTGTGTCGTGGTTATTTTATTGTCAAAGTGTGATTCGTGATTAAGGTTTGCGTGACCAGAGATGAGGGATTAATCAAAACGCGTTTTTGGATTTGGTGGTAAGTCATCAGGGCTTGACCGATTCGAATGAACTGAACGGGGTTCCAAAGAGTTTCATTAAACTTAGATTTCCTGAAAATTTCAGCCGATTCGAACCATTAGATTTCAAGAAATCTTAAAAAAACCATGAAAAAATAAGAAAATAATTTTTTAAATGTGGTTTTTTTGAGATAACTTTTTAACGGCTCCACCGATCAATTCCAAAATCTAATCAGCTCTTAACCTTAAAAAACCACGTCGACCGCTGCCGGTCCGGTCAAAATCGGTTGATTCGTTCGTGAGTTATCGTTGTCGAAAAAAATTCGAAAAAAGTGTTTTTTTGGAATAACTTTCAAACGGCTCTACCGATCGATTCCAAAATCTAATCAGCTTTTAATCTTGAAAAACCACGTCGAATGCCGTTTTGAAAATCAAAATCGGTTGATTCGTGCGTGAGTTATCGTTGTCGAAAGAAAACCAAAAAAAATGTTTTAGTTGATTTTACAATAATTTCTAGATTACTTTCTTGTTAATAATACTTTTCTTCAAGAAATATTTTTTTCCATAAACCTATTTTTAAAAATTTCTTTTCTAAAAATATTTTTTTTTTTCAAAAATAGTATTTTTTATACTGTTTTTTGCTAAATAAAATTTGCCTTTTTTATTGACCAAATGGCTGAACCGTTGGTGAAGAAGCGCAAACTAGTTGAAAAATTTCAACACCCGTGGTACGACGATTTTCCAGAATGGCGAGAATGCCCGGAGCTGAGAAAAATTTTTTTGCACCATTTGCAACGTCACACTAGCGTGCGGACGCAGCGAAATTCTTAGGCATTCGAAATCGGGAACGCATACGAAAAATGTGCCCTTGATAGGTCAGAAATCGATGGACTCTGAGAACCCAGAGTCTTCTGCTGCTGTTAAAGATGGAGTCCATGTTTCAACGCCCATCGATTTTGAAATTTCTGATATAACCTTTCTAGAAAAAGTTCAATCGCCGGAGATTCGCGTCGCAACTTTTGCTGCCGAACGCAGTATTTCCTTATCGATCGTGTTGCAGGCAATGAAAATTGCGAAAACGAAAGTTACGAAAGTCGTAGATAGGGTAGTTTGCGCAGTAGAAACGGATCGTATGACGGACACATTACTTGTTTCAAATTACTCTTTTTTTTTTTTTTAAGAAATTTGATTCTATTACTTTTATTCTTAAGAAAATAAAGTTATTGATTAAAAAGTGATTATTAATGATTAAAATTAAAATAATGCTAAGTATTCGTTTCAGGATGCAGAATCAGAATCTGATGATAGTCAATCTGCTGTGTCACCGAATCGTGGAGTCAATTTAATTCAAGGCACAGAGAATACAATGTCTCCTTCTCAGACAAATATAAATTTTCGTAGTTTTGAAGTTTCAACTTCTAATCTTGACATTCAGCACTCAGATGTAATTGGTGGGTCTCGTGATGAGATAATAAATATTGAGAATAACAACAGATTAATTGATCGTAGTAGTTCTAATGGCTTGATAGATGACACAGATGATGATGGCGACATTAATGATGGTGATGATGGTGATGATAGCGATGATGATGACGATGATAACGATAGTGATGATGATGAAAGCAATAATGATGACGATGATAGCGACGATGACAGCGATAACGAGTGCCATAATGTAAATAATCCATCTTTTTCAAAATCATGTTTTAGATATACCTTTACTGCCGTCAAAGAAACTCAGTCCTAAAGACTATTTACTGTCAATCATAACGATATCAATCAGGCATAATTGGACTTATGAAGCAACTCTGGATATTTGTAAATTGATCAATACGACTTACGATTTACATTGCTTACCAAGTACGAAAGAAGCATTGTGGTCTGTCTTAAAAAAAGATATAAGATTGGTGAAATATCATATGTACTGTCGCGAACGTGACGCATACTTGGGAGAATGTCGAAGCCCGATGAAAGACTGTTTTTGTAGTGCTTGTGGACCAAAACAGGGAAACAAACATTTATCCTATTTTTAAGTCTGAACTTGCATTGACAAATTACGAATTTACTTAGGACTAAAAACATTGCTGAGTCGTTAAAGTATCGATTTACCAGAATTAAAAAAGTGCAAGAGACTATTGAAGACATTTATGATGGGGCTGAGTATAAAAAGCTTAGTTTACCAGGAATGTTTTTAAGTAATCCATATAACTTTTCCTTCACATTTAATACCGATGGATGCAAGATTTCTAATTCTTCCAAATCAAGTGCCTGGTCTATATATGTTCAAATCAATGAACTATCACCACATTTAAGAAAAAAACACGTCTTACTAGCGGGAATATTTGTGGATAAGAAGGAACCTTTGATGAATGATTATTTACGAACATTTACTGATCAAATTAAAGTCTTATATGAAGAGGGAATTGTTTGGAAGACAACACCAACAACGGAAGTGACATCTAAATTCGTAACAATAGTTGGATCAGTAGATACACCCGCTAGATCTGCAGTGTTACGAATGAAACGTTTCAATGGTTTTCATGGTTGCACCTTTTGCTATGCGTCTGGTAAATCCATAGGTAGGAAACATGTTTACCCTGTAGGAAATAGTTTGGAGCAGTTAAGAACAGATAATGAAATACGCGCTGATATGATGAAAAGTTTCAAAACAATAATCCTGTTCTATGCGGTACAGGATACATCAATTCTTGTATTTTTCTAAACACTCAGAATTTTTTCGATGAAATATGTCATTTTGACAATGTGCATATTTTATTTCAAGTATACTTAATAACTGTTTGAACGCTTGGCATTGATTTTATGATTTATTTGAAAAGAAAAACCATTTTTTGATTATTTTTCAGCTTTGAATGTTTAAATTTGCATTTTATTTTTTTAACTTCCCGCTAAGAAAATCAATGATTTTCAAAAAATCGGGAAGTTATTGGTTTTACCCCGTTTTGAAAAAATCGAGTTTTCATCAGATCTCGACGTTTTGAGGTCCTAGGAAGCTTCCCTGACTATTCCTGAGAGGGTGTCACTGTGTGTGTGTGTGTGTGTGTGTGTGTGTGTGTGTGTGTGTGTGTGTGTGTGTGTGTGTGTGTGTGTGTGTGTGTGTGTGTGTGTGTGTGTGTGTGTGTGTGTGTGTGTGTGTGTGTGTGTGTGTGTGTGTGTGTGTGTGTGTGTGTGTGTTTCATCAAACTTAGATTTCCTGAAAATTTCAGCCGATTCGAACCATTAGATTTCAAGAAATCTTAAAAAAACCATGAAAAAATAAGAAAAAATAATTTTTTAAATGTGGTTTTTTTGAGATAACTTTTTAACGGCTGTACCGATCAATTCCAAAATCTAATTAACTTTGAAAAACCACGTCGATCACCACCGGTCCGGTCAAAATCGGTTCATTCAGTCAAAAGTTATTGCGATTTGAAAATTCAAAAATAGTGTTTTATTAAATCTCTAGCAGACTTTTGAGCTCAAAAGCCTAGAAAAGCTATCTCTTTGAGCTCGGAGAGCTCAAAATGACACGAAAATTATATTTTTGAGCTCGAAGAGCTCACAAACGTAATAAGTGCAATTTTGAGCGCTTAAGTATGGAACCATCAGCGGGAAGTTGCAGGGATGGCCTGTAGGGTCAACCGTTTTCCTAATTTTTTTTTTTTGGAAACAAATCTTTCCAAAATTTGCCAAAAATAGTCCATGAATTGAAAAATCTTAGCTAATTAATTCTTATTTGTTAGAATTATTTATTTGTGCTTATGTAGAGGTATTGCCCATAAACAATTCAATTTAAGTTGAACTTTTTTATATATTAAACACTTAACGCCACCGCAATTTTCATTGTAAAATTAGAATTTCGAAGAGCTCAAAAACATAATAAGTGCAATTTCAAGCGCTTAATTACGAAAGTAGCGATAAGTTGTAGAGATGGCCTTCAGGGTCAACCATTTCCTAATTTTTTTTGTTTCAGGGCTCGGCAGACCTTAGTAATCAAGAATTTTCACCTGTCTAATCTGCATTTATCGGCGGTAAGATTTATTTGTTCATGTATTTATTTAACAATCCTTAAAGGTCTGTAACGTAGCTGATCTTGACCGCTCAAGATGGCGGGCCTCTTGGATCCACGAGAGAACCCGATAACGTCCCGCTCCAACAGGTCAATTCACGCGTACTAATTTATGTTGAAGTAAATTATAAATACTCAACATTACGTTGTAACACGGTTTATTAACTCTTCGTAGGTCGCATAATGAGCGTAGCACCGCCTTTTTTACTTTTCATTATTTTTTCTTAAAAAAATTTTTAAGAATAGCTTTGAAAAAAATCAAGTTCTTCCTTTGAACCGTTTTAATCATCTTGATACAATAAATGTGCCATAGAATGTTTTAAAAACATTAAAAAAAATTAGAAAAACGGTTCACCCTAAAGGCCATCCCTGTAACTTTCCGCTAATTCCATACCTGAGCGCTTAAAATTGTACTTATGACATTTTTAAGATTTTTGAGCTCAAAATATAATTTATGTGGTATTTTGAGCTCACTGAGTTCGGAGAGATAATTATAATAATATCTTGATGCATTTGAGCTCTTCCAGCTCAAAAGTCTGAAAGAAGTTTCGTAGAACACTATTTTTGGATTTTTCAAATCGCAATAACTTTTGAATGGATCAACCGATTTTCACGTGGTTGGCGGCATTCGACGCAGTTTTATCGTCCTCATAAGTGATTTTCAGGTTTTAATTAATCAAATCGAAAACTTCAGGGTAATCCCGAAATAACACTTTTTTCGGTTTTCTTTCGTTCACGATAACTCACGAACGAATGAACCGATTTTGACCGGATTGGCGACGATCGGCGTGGTTCTAGCTTAAGGGCGAATTAGTTTTTGAAGTTGATCGATAGAGCCGTTTAAAAGATATTCCAAAAAAATCACTTTCAAAAATGATTTTTTTCTTATTTTTTTTTGAGATTTTTCAAGATTTCTTAAAATCTATCGGTCCGAATCGGTTCAAATTCTCAGGAAATCTAAGTCATACATACATACATACATACATACATACATACATACATACATACATACATACATACATACATACATACATACATACATACATACATACATACATACATACATACATACATACATACATACATACATACATACATACATACATACATACATACATACATACATACATACATACATACATACATACATACATACATACATACATACATACATACAGACATAGTGACAACATCGCGGGGGTAGTCAGGGAAGCTTCCTGTGACCTTCAAACGTCGAGATCTGATGAAAACTCGATTTTTGCAAAACGGGGTGAAAACAATAACTCCCTGATTTTTGAAAATCTGGGATTTCTAGCAGGAAGTTAAAAATGTGGAAACTGGTTGACTCAAAGGCCATCCCTGTAACTTCCCGCTATTCCTGTGCTTTTCAGCTCAAAATTTCGCTCGATACATTCTTTCATGTACATGACTTCGGAATTGTGCGTAGACAAGATGGCGTCAGACGCCAGGAAAAATGTCATCAGTCAAAGTTCGAATAAAATGTCAAAATATTTTCGACAATAATTTTTAATGACTAACTAGCACCGGAACCCAGCATTGCCCAAGTTAAAATCCGCCGAATATTTAAAATAGTGAATTTATAGATTAGTTCAGAAATTTTTGAAACTTTCTAGAACATTCTGGACCGATTACGCTCATTTTCACTCATTTTTAAACGTTCCATACCACTCTAGAAGTTTGTAGGACTTTCTAGAACATTCCAGATTGATTACAATATTTACACACATTGTGGAACGTTCTAGATTGTTTCAGAGTTTTCAGAAAAGGACTCGGGTAAATAGGACCTTTCAAAATAACGTTTAAAATAATGTTCAACCGAGTGATGCTCAAGACTGTCGAAGTATTTTGGATAACAGACGAACATTTTACCGAGCTATTGTATGCCTTATTAAAAATATATTGTTCACAATTTGTTGAAATAAATAACTGGTTCTGTGCTTATGAACGCCCAAAATCTTTACTATCCTCAACATTGACAAATAATTCTTAATGTTCTTTTATTCATGACTAGACTTGATTAGTAAAAAATAAAGATAAAATATTTAACTTTCTTGATCATTTTTTTTATATGATAATCCCACTTCATACCAGACTCTAGAATTATACTTAGGTATTCACAATGATTAGCTCTGTTTATTTTTTTATCATTTACATAAACATCTAAGTCGTATTTTTTTTTTTTTATACAGTGAAACCTAGATAAGTACGACTTGAAGGGACTAAGATTTTTTTCTCACTTAAATAGGTTTCTCACTTACCCGAGTTTCGTACACAGAGAGGGAAACTCAGATAGACAAAGTCAGAGAATAATAAATAGAAATAGAGAATATACATTACTATATTATACTAATTTGATTATCATCAAACGATTTACCTTTTTCGTGAGACGCTATTAACTTCGATTTTTCGGTTGCTGACAGACAATGTAATTTTCCTTTCAAAATTTTGGCTCAGACCAATGAATGATACTGAATGACTGATGAAAAATGAATGGAAAAAATCGAAATGCCATGATAGAGAGAAAAGATAAAGTAATTTGCAAATAAACAGGTGACGAATACTAAATACGCATTGATGAACGCATACTAAAAGAATGTTGCCAATACAATGGGATAAATATCTTTAAATATGAAAGAAAAGAACTGGTAAGTTCTGAAAAAATGTCTTACTTATAGAGGTTCATCAATATCACTTAAAGAGGTTTTTCAGTGTAAAGGTACCGAGACCTGAGAGAAAGTCTCACTTATAGAGGTTTCTCACTTATCCAGGTCCCACTTATCCAGGTTTCACTGTATTTGATTTATCGTAAAAATCAAATTTTCGTTTTTTTTTTTTGGAACCTATCAATATGAATGTAATGAATTTACAGATTAAAAATTTGGAAGTGCCATTCTTGTCGTTGAGGTACAGCCCAGTAGATGAAAAATTAATAGAATCAACTTTGACAACCCAGCAGGCACCGAAGTTGCGAAATTCGAGTGACGATTCAGAAGTATTTGAGGTAAACGCCGAAAACAATGTGTCAAATAAAACATCAGATGACAGCGAAGAAAGGTTTATTATTAGAAGCAAAAAGAAGCCACGCATGATAGAAACCTCCTCTACGGAAAGCGAACAATCTCAACTTGAAGAGGACAGCTCAGATAAATCTGAAGATGAAGAAAGCACCGACAGTGATGGGCGCAAGAACTAAACAAGCCCGAGTAGACAGAGAAAGTGGAGTAGAAAAGAAGAACGTGAACAAAATGTTCGTAACATGCCAAGAATTAACAGAATTACCGATCGAGGTAATGAGAGATCGATTGAAAACGGCAACAACCTCGCGCAATGGATTAAACAAAAAATATAGTAATATTTATTGTTTACATGAAACGCCATCAAGCTCGCATAAACATATTAAAAAGACTCTCGACAAAAATTTAAAAATATGGTTTGAGTGTGACATTTGTGGACACAAAACCTGAAGCATGCGAAATACTAAGGAGCACACTCTTGTGCACCACTACAAAGAACACTACGTCTGTCCCATTTGCTTTAAAAAATATAATTCGAGTGCTAATATGACGCTACAACGTCATGTTAATTTATGAAGTGAATTATTGAAGCAGATGATTGAACAAAAAGAGGCAGATGAATCCAGTGATAAAGAAGAAGAAGAAAAAAAGGAAAGAAAGAGAAAGAAAGGAAAAGGAATGATAATAACGAATATAATAGAGAGGAATGATGCGTCTTCATTTTTACAGTTAAATGATGATAAAATGCCTTAATAAAATGAAAAAATAAAATTGTTATATGTCTTAAAGCTGAATATACAATTGAAGTAATAAGTGACAGTGTTCTCAGTACTATTTAATTGTAATCATTAATAGTAATGGTCATGATCGATATCTATTATCTTTCTCTATACTTGATATTATATTTAAAGTTACATTATAATCTAATTCAAGTTTTATTGTACTGCTAGATTATCTCGAAAGATGAAATAATTTTTATGATGGTTATAATTTTTTGATTTATATTGTTTTGAGATGATCATAAGTTTATGTTTACTTTCCATTTTTATTTTTTTCGTTCGACTTAAACCCGGTAGATCGTCTAGTAAGATCAAGTAAAGCCGACAGTGTGAGTGTGTAACGTGGCACGTTTTATACTACCTCTTATTGACTTAATAAAGATATTTGTACCAGCGAATTAACTAGAATTTAGTTATTTTGGCACACGAATTTTTACCCGGAGTGTGTGGTGAGGAGGTTCACACCGAGGTCCATCTTGTCCAGGAAGAGCCAGCCAATCCAGACCATCAGGACATATCCGAATTGTTGTTCATTAGGCTAAGTATTAGTACTAATTCAATTTGTGAGGCCAGTTCGGGTAATATATACGGGCTAACATAATAAATTCGCGAGTTTTAGACCTCTTTCCTACTCACTCTTTCCATTAAAATCCTATAGAGGCCTAATACTCGCCAACTTTGAGCCCCAAACAGGCCCAGACCCTCCCTAAATTGGGTCAATTTTCTAAGACGCAATGTTGACGAGTCTTAGGCCTCTATAAGATTTCTATGAAACAAACTCAGATTTAAAAAAAAAATTTGGAAAACGGTTGAACCTAAAGGCTATCTCTGCAACTTCACGCTAAGTTCAGTTATTACGCGCTAGCAATTTTGCCGCTTTTGCGATGTTTTTGAGCTCTTCGAGTTCAAAAATTTATTGTCATATTTTGAGCTCTCCAAGTTCAAAATGAGCTGTTTGATACTTTTGACCTCTTCCAGCCCTAAAGTCTAATAAAAGTTTGATGAAAAAGGATTTTTTTCATATTCAAACTGCAATAACTTTTAATTTAGTAAACCGATTTTCACGCGGTTTACATCAATCGATGCAGTTTTTTAAGTACTATAAACAATATGTTAACATAAATTGATCAGATGTAAAATTTCAGAGTTTTTTGTTAAAAAATTCAATTTTTTCTATTTCTTTAAAATAGAGAAGAATTCTCTAAAGCTGCTTAAAAATTATTCCAAAAAAACCACTTAAAAAAAAATTTTTTTTTGAATTTTATTTGATATGTCTTGGAATGTACCTATACAAATCGGTTTAAATTTTGAGGAAATCTAAGTTTGGTGGAACCTAATAGAATGCCACCAACCGCGTTTCGATCGGTCAAGTTGTTCAATAGTTATAAGAGGGTCACACACACACACACACACACGCGCGCACACGCATGCGGAAGGTCAACAAGAATACGACGTTACAGCTGGTGTGCCTCAAGGCTCAATTTTGGGGGCCGGTTTATGGAATGCTGACGACGACGAGCTCTTGGAGATCCCGTTGCCGAAGCAGGTGGAACTCACGGGCTTTGCGGACGACGTCGCAGCTATGATCATAGTGGACAGCACCGAGGAGACAGAAATACTCGTTCGTGAGACCGTCGATGCCATAGAGACCTGGCTTGAGAAACACCATCTAAAGCTTGCCAAACATAAAACGGAGATGGCTGTCTTGACTCGACAAAAATGGTTTCCAAAGCCATTCACGGTAGACATGGGAGAGACAACTTTGACGTCAACAAGGGCTCTGCGCTATCTGGGGCTAATGATAGATGAGAAGCTAACCTACGGTGAACACCTCGATAGTGCATGCAAAAAAGCCAGCAAGACGGTAACCAACCTATCAAGAATCATGGCCAACTGTGTGGGACCACGAACCCGAAAACGACGAGTCCTGCTTGAGGTAGTCCTCTGTACTGCTTTACAGAGCGGAGATATGGGCGGATATTCTTAAGCAGAAGACTTATCGGCGCAAAATAGCGGCAGTGCAAAGACGAGGAGCGCTGAGAGTTACCTGTGCCTATCGCTCGGTTTTATAAGCAGCATTACTGGTAATAGCAGGAGCCACACCGATTGACTTGTTAGCATTCGAGAGAGTGAAACTCTACGACGCTAGAAGAAATGGTGACAACTCCAAGGAGGCAAGGACGAGAATAAAAAAGGAAACGCTACAGGAGTGGCAAAACCGATGGACGTCAGGGGAGACGGGTAGATGGACAGCGCGCCTGATTCCGGACATTAACGTCTGGCTCTCTCGACAACACGGGGACACGGATTTCTTCCTGACCTAGCTACTGACGGGACATGGACAGTTCAATGCCTATCTTTTCAAGATGGGTTTGCACAGCACGCCAACGTGCAAATACTGCCCAGACAAAATTGACAATGCCGAACACACGTTCTTCGAGTGTGCTCAGTGGAAGGACTATAGGAGCAACACCGAAGACATTATAGGCACTAGGCTCTCCCCCTCAAGCCTGGTGTCCTAAATGATAAAGCAAGAAGAAAACTGCTCGGCTGTGGCAACTTAGGCCCAGCACCTTTTAAAGGATAAAACCGGAGAAAGGGACCAGTAGCCAGGAGTAGGCGTCGCAAGACGCAGCACGGACTGGATTCATGTCATGCTAACGCGGTTCCAATCCAGTCCTCCCCGTACCATCTGCAGGGAGAGGGGAGAGGAGTGTTTATTTTAGTTTGTAAAAATCTCCACACTACCGTCCATTGTTATCTGCTGTAGGATAAGCGGCAGAGTATTAACGATGGCGGTGTCTTTTGAAGATATTTTTTCGAACCGCTATAAAAAAAAAACACACTTACACACACACATATACACATACACATACATACATACAGACATAGTGACACCCTCTCAGGAACCTTCGAAATGGCTTCCTAAGACCTTACAACGTCGAGATCTGTTGAAAACTCGGTTTTTGCCAAACGGGGTAAAACCAATAACTTCCCGAGTTTGGAAAATTTTTAATTTTTTTAGCGGGAAGTTAAAAACACGATTCTAAAGGCTCGGAAATTTAGTTCCTATCGAGATGCTCTTTAGGAAATTTCTCCAACTTTGAGCTTCAAACAGGCCTACTTCGATAGGATAGACAGCGGAGATTTCGGGTTGGATAGCAAGTACTAAAAAGCAAAAATATAGGTGCAGCGTAGCAAAAACATGCTTTTTCAAAAGGTGTGGCTTTTTCACTTGCAGTTAGTCAATAACTACACGTGCTGCCTGGTACTTTATTTATAATATTAAAAATTTATTTGTTGCTGTAAGATGGACAGCGGAGATTTTGGGTCTGATAGCAAGTAGCAAGTATCATGTAGCAAGCAGCAAAAAGCAAAAATATAGGTGCAACGTAGCAAAAACATGGCTTTTCAAAAGGTGTGGCTTTTTCACTTGCAGTTAGTCGATAAATACACTTGCTACTAGCTACTTCATTTGTAATATTTCAAATTTATTTGTTGCTGTAAGATGGACAGCGGAAATTTTGGGTTGGATAGCAAGTAGCAAAAAGCAAAAATAGAGGTGCAACGTAGCAAAACATGTTTTTTCAAAGGGTGTGGCTTTTTCACTTGCAGTTAGTCGATAAATACACTTGCTACTAGCTACTTCATTTGTAATATTTCAAATTTATTTGTTGCTGTAAGATGGACAGCGGAAATTTTGGGTTGGATAGCAAGTAGCAAAAAGCAAAAATAGAGGTGCAACGTAGCAAAACATGTTTTTTCAAAGGGTGTGGCTTTTTCACTTGCAGTTAGACAGCCCAACTTATACGTATACTCCAGTCTCTGTCGGGTTAACCTTGTCCTTGATTTCCTTGAGAAGATCGGCGTACGTTCGCCCTTCAGCTGGTTGGACAAGCACGTCCTTTGATCTTGTCTTCTTCCTCCTCGATTTCTTTGAGCCACTCTTACTTGGCTGGTTTTTGGATTCAGTAGATTGTGCGACTGGCTCCTGTTCTCTTACCTTCTTTTTCTGTTGCCAAGTCACTTTGATCAATGTGTCCTCTCGGGGAGACTACTTCTGGGCTGGATTTTCTCTTGTTGAAGACGGGCTGGGCAAGGAAAGCTGCCTCTTGATGTTGTTGTGCTTCCTTAGCGGTTGCAGTTTCTCAGGAGTGACCAAAAGTTGCTGTGATTTTGTGGTCATCCACGGAGATGTCTAAGTGGTTGTCGCTGACGTCGTTGGTGATTTGTTGGCCAGCTTATATACCGTACCAATAGACGTAACCAGTTTTCTGATCTCATGATGGAGATTCTTCATGTCTTTTATGGAGTCGGTTAATTCTTCGACCTTTTGACCGAGCCTCTCCATTGGCGACTGTTGGCCGGTGGCGGTCGATGCAGAGTCAAACCTTCCTCGATAGGCTTGAATATTGACGAGAGCAAAAGGTCCTACACTTTTTGGAGGGACTTTCATTGGCTGTCCATCTTCTTCCATCTGGGCTGTTTTCGTACTCCCTGTAGCATTCTTAGATAGCGGAGCCATGGGGTCCACTCCGCTGTTCGAATAACGGTCGATTGATAACGACGAGTTCAGGCCCGTTCGCAAGCCTTCGCTCGTCAGTACTGGGGTATCCATCCCCTGTACTGTAAACGATGCTTGAAATTGATGTGACATTTCTATATCATCTTTTACTAGGTTTTGGTCTACCTCGAGTATTTTATTTCCTCGATACCAGACGTATCTGGCGCGCAGACAAGTCGGGCATTCCCCTATCCCCCAACTGGGGAGGCGCCCGATGTGGAACCCAGCAAACCCAACACGAGGTGTGTGTGTGTGTGTGTGTGTGTGTGTGTATGTATGCATGTATGTATGTATGTATGTATGTAAACCTCTTATAACTTTTGAACGGCTTAACCGATCGGATCAAAATAGGTGGTGATTCAAAGAGTATCATTGCCGTTAAATTTCGTAAAAAGTTGAATTAATTCGGAATGCTAGATTTTGAGAAATCTCAAAAACAAAATTTAAAAAATAACTTCTAAATGGCTCGAACGATCAATTCCAAAAACTAATCCGCTCTTAAGCTTGGAAAACCACGTTCATTGCCACCAGTCTCGTCAAAATCCGCTGATTAGTTCAAGAGTTATCGAAAACAAAAAATTTCGAAAAAAGTGTTTTTTAACTTCCCACTAAGAAAATCGAAGATTTTCGAAGAATCGGGAAGATATTGATTCTATCCCGTTTTGCAAAAATCGAGTTTTCAACAGATCTCGACGTTTTGAGGCCTTAGAAATCTTCCCTGACCCTTCCCGCGATGGTGTGTGTGTGTGTGTGTGT
>JZSA01001581.1:0-38401 GCA_000956155.1 Cotesia vestalis
TTTTTTTTTTTTGAAACGCCCTAATATATATATATATATACATACAGACAGCATCACGGCAATAGTCAGGGAAGCTTCCTAGGACCTCGAAACGTCGAGATACGATGAAAATACGATTTTCTAAAAGCGGAGTAAAACCAATAACTTCACGATTCTTAAAAATTTTTAATGTTGTTTGCGGGAAGTTAACAAAAGTAGCTGTTGCGTGCTTTTGAGCTCTTCGAGCTCAAAAGTCTTATCACAGTTCGATAAAACACGATTCTTTTAGTTTGAAAACTGCCATAACTTTTGAATAAATCAACCGATTTTAACGCGGTTGGCGGCAATTGGTGTTGTTTGATGTCGGTAAAAAGGAGATTGACTAGATTGCTCTCATGAGTATATTCAAACTTAAATATCTATACTTAATATCTAACATGGGTCATTCTCATGGCAACTTCTGTTATCGTTCTCATGAACGCAATGACAAAACGGCTGCTGCACATGCGCACCATAACTTAGCGGGAAGAAGACCGGCTAGCCCGGGCACGAGGCCCGAGGGGACGCCATGTGCGATCAGTTGTACTGGAACTTGTGACTAGTGCAATATACCTGTGATCTCTCTGACATAGAAATTCTTTGTGTTTCATTATTGCTAAAATAATTAATTATCGTCTAATTATTAATCTCGTGCTTGATTAAAGTTATTTTTCAATTTCATATTTATATTTAATTCACGTAAATTCTTAGTAAAATATTCAAGACGCAATTTAAAATTACTGCGTAATTAACATTCAGCCTCGCGGCCATTGTTCTTTGTGTGAATAAATTAGACGCAGTAACAGCATCATTTAATTTGTTAAGAATCTTCAATTCGATATTTAATAGTTAATGATATTTCATTTCAGTTATTTAAATATTTAATCATAATTAAAGTTATCATAATTTTGGTTATATTTTGCAAATTTTAACTAAACTTCAGTCAGCGTCAATTGTTAATTCAATTTCATTTATTGTGCTTGTTTAATTAAAATTTAATCGTTTATTCAGTAACATCAAATCGTTGTCTTTAAGAAATAAAGTGTATAAATTTATATACGTTAATAATTGTTGAATCATATAAAAAATAATTTAAATTAAATAGTAAATTCTCGCGTCAATTAAAAATAGATTCAATTGTCAATTTCATAAATTATTCAAATCATTCAAAAAATGAATTAGATCCTCAAGGATCAATTGAAATATTCAAACACTTGATCCCAGCGATCAGATCATAATCTAACTTGATCCCAGCGATCAGATTATAATCTAACTCGATCCCAGCGATCAAACCTTTTCAATCCTCTCGGATTGCTACACACTAGATCCCAGCGATCAACCACTATTTGAAATCATAAGTCATTTCTGATCATTACAATTACAGGTCCTTCTGACCATTACAACATAGTCAATTCTCTTCCGATTACAACACACCTCTCTTTCTGATTATAATTACTTATTATATTGTCATAAATTTAACGGTTGACGGTTAACCTCAATAACCTAACGGCGGCTGAGATCAAATCTCACCCCTCATTGCACACCAGTGCAATTATCATACACATTCCTATCAACACACATCTACACATTCACATTTTATAATTGTATCATCTTCGAGGAGTTTTTCTCTAGCAATTGCTAGAGTTTTCTCCCATTGGGGAATAAATAATTTCATAATTATTCACCCCAACACCGAGTCTTTTATTTTATAATAGATAGATCCTGAACCAATTCCTGACAAACCAACTACGTATAGAAGAATTACGGAAATTCTCCTTATTGGAGAATTTGCGACAATACAGGTGTAGTTTATTGAGCTCTATATTAAATGAAGAACAAAAAAATTAGGAAAACGGTTCACCCTAAAGGCCATCCCTGCAACTTCCCGCTAATTCCATACCTGAGCGCTTAAAATTGTACTTATGACATTGTTGAGATTTTTGAGCTCAAAATATAATTTATGTGATATTTTAAGCTCACTGAGTTCGGAGAGATAATATTTTTATGCATTTGAGCTCTCCCAGCTCAAAAGTCTGATAGAAGTTTCGTAGAACACTATTTTTAGATTTTTTAAATCGCAATAACTTTTGAATGGATCAACCGATTTTCACGCGGTTGGCGACGTTCGACGCAATTTTATTATCCTCATAAGTGATTTCCAGGTTTTAATTGATCAAATCGAAAATTTTAGAGTAATCCCGAAAAAACACTTTTTTCGGTTTTTTTTCGTTCACGATAACTCACGAACGAATCAACCGATTTTGACCGGAGTGGCAGCGTTCGAGCGGTTTTTTGATATTTAGAGCTATTTAGTTTTTGGAATTGATCGGTGTAGCCGTTCGAAAGTTATTCCAAGAAAACCACTTTTCAAATAATTTTTTTAGTAGTTTTTTGCAATTTTTTAAAATCTACTGGTCCGAATCGGTTCAAATTTCCACGAAATCTAAGTTTAGTGAAGCCCTTTCGAATGACACCAACCGCGATGAAATCGGTCAAGCCGTTCAAAAGTTATAAAAGGGTTACACACACACACACACACACACACACACACACACACACACACACACACACACACACACACACACACAGACAGACATAGTAACAACCTTGCGAGAGTAGTCAGCGAAGCTTCCTAGGTCCTTAGAACTTCGATATCTGATGAGAATTCGATTTTTGCAAAACGAAGTAACACCAATAACTTCCGAATTTTTGAAAATTTTCAATTTTCTTAGCGGGATATTAAAAAAGTTAAGATTTTCATATTTTCAAAATTTATTTGTGCAATTATTTAAATCGTTCAAGTAACAATGCCTACCATATAATATTTACAGTGATATTTGGAGCTGATACACCAACATAATGAGTGATATTTATTTGAGCCTCGTGTATCTTTATATCATTAATAACCAATGTTCCATATATAAAAAAACCGAATAATTCATATGGTATACTCAGTTGGATTATCCAGTTGTAAGCAAATTAATTAACAAAATTAGTGATTATTACACGATCAATTAACTCTTGAGTAATGTCAGCAGCCATAATAATCATCAAAGCCCGATGAGGATTTTGAAAGAACTTTGCCATCCGATAATTTAACGGCTCTTCACACTTATTTTCTCTATTAGGAAATGATTCTTTTGCGTAGAGTGGACCAAACACATCATCGTGATCAATGACATAGTTGACAAAACATATTCTTTTAAGTGAAAAACTTTCTGTTTGTAATTTTTGGACTGCGTACCATTTGGCTTGTTGTGGTGAGAAACTAATGTAGTTCGATACCTTTGTTTCTTGAATCTCACAATATTTATATAGATTGACAGCACACTGATTAAAAGTTGTTGAGCTTGTTGCTAATAAAATTTTACCTCGAAGTAGTCCAATCGTGTTATTTAGTTTCCAATTTGATGTCAAACGTTGTCCTGCGCTTGATGAGTTAAACTGATCAATTAATCGACAATTGTTTTTACTTGTACTATAATAATCAATCTCTTCATGTATATACAATATAATGAATTCACCCGGATTGGTAGTCAAAAAACGATTGATTTCTTCTAATACGTAGTTAAATGTTGTTTTTAAATACCCTGAACGCGAATAGAGGAATAGATCGTCACTAGATGGTGATGCACGAACACTTATTTCAATAAGTCGTATACCGTATTTCATTTGATCTCCGAGACTTAATTCTTGAGTTTGTCCCAAATTCCACTGACCATTTTGGACGATTGCAAGAGAAGAAACAGTCCCGACTAATGCTGTATTGTTCAATTGATGGGAATCTGGTAATTTTGATAAAAATATGGCACGGGGTTGATGTTTTTTGTAATGATACCGTGGACAGGTTCCCCATGAATGTATGAAAGGTAGTGAATATAGTATAGTTAATAATGTTAGAATCTTCATTTTTAAGAGTTACTTTAATGTACTATGTAAGAACGTGAAAAAACTATACTAAAGAACCTAACGGGATAATCGTTTATTTATAGTGGAGGAAAAATAATCTAAAAACATGACACATCGCACTAAGACTGACAAAAGTTGTTATCATTTATCAAATTTAAAATTTACACCTCAAAAGATTCACTTGTGTATATAGATTTAGACTGTCAACAGACTAATTATCTTATAATTATACGTATTTATCGATCAATTTTGATAACGATATAAAATATTATTTTCGGTCTACATACAAAAAAACATATTTCATTACTTAAACTATTTGTATTAAAATGATAATCATTGATTGGTGTTAGTGTGATATCTCTAATGACGCATTTAAGTAATTTAGCTGGTAATTTTAATAAAAAAAAAAAAAAAAAAAAAAAAAAAAATAAAAAGGAAGTTGATATTGCTGTTAATCATTATAGAAATCTGATGTAAGTTTCTGAAAATAATAAAATCATAATTAATAATAAAAAGGCCATTTGGCAGCCGAAATGGAAATAGATTTTGAATAAACCCGAATCGAAATTTAAATAGTAGATTCAACTTATTAAACGTTCAAATCGTAGGTTGAGCGTACACGGAAAGAAATACATTGCGGATATCACTATGTCACTATGGGCGTGAGCACTATACTGTATGGTTTAGGAGATTTTGATTCGATATAAAAATCTTCAGCATAGATGATTTGGCTATGGTGGGAACAGTAACATCGACAATAGTTATAGCCGATGCGCCAATGTCACTATGGGCGTCAGACGCGCGACATTTACGATGCTCATGGCAGAAAAGTCTATCTGTTATTGTTATATCTCTTATGCTGATATCGCAGTAGTAACAAATTTAGTTTAATTAATTGAATAGGTTATGGCACTGATAGAAGGATTTATTAACGATTAATAAATTAATTTATTTGAAGACAATTATTTAATTTATTAAATTTTAATAAATATGTTTTAAAATTAAATAAATATTTATTTGGGAGGAAAGTACGTTTATTAATAGTTAATAAGTATTTATTAACAGTCATATGACATACAGTCATTAATAAATATTTTGCAGAGTGAATTTGTTTCGTCTGCAAATTGCAATGTCATGTAATATAAAAATTGCTTATATTTTTTTATTTTTAAATATTAAAAACGTTAATTTATTTAAAGAATTTAATTATTATCATGTCTTCCAGCTACAAGGTTATAAAAATTGCTATTTTACACGCTTTATATTAGCTTCACTTGTATGTATGTTTGTATGTTTGTATGTTTGTAACCGACTTCTTCGGGCGCGATTTTGATGCACTTTAAACGGCCAGATTTCGTTCAAACTTTGTAGATTTATCGATGACCGATGACAATACACTTATTTGATAAAATTATTCCACTTTTCAATTTACAAAATAAAATTTTTGTTAATTTATATAATTTTTATCTATAGTCGACAAGGCAAGAATTTTAATTTTGATTTTTTTACAAATTTCTCTATAATCGATAAAGCAGGAATTTTAATTTCCAACCATTATTTTTAGTCGATTTATCTAATGTTAACGAATTTTCGAACACCAAAGAGAATTTTTAATTCAACAAAACAAATAATAGTTTAAAAAAAACTAAAGAATCACGCTTTTATAAATAAACCATACTAAAAAGTAGAAAATAAATAATAGTTTAAAAAAACTAAAAAACACGCTTTTTATAGAAAACCGAACTGAAAAAATAGAAAATAAGTTTTAATAAATTTAAATTAAGAATAGTGTTAAAAATTTTAAGAAATATAAATTAATAATAGTGGGAATAAAATAAAAATTGTTTCATTTTAAAAAAAGCGTGGGGTGCTTTTTAAGATATTATCAAAATGATAATCATTCTACTCATATCTGTCAATAAAATATTTATAACTATTGACACTATGCACCCCACGCTTTTTTTAAAATGAAATAATTTTTATTGTATTCACACTATTATTAATTTATATTTCTTAAAATTTTTAACACTATTCTTAATTTAAATTTATTTTCTATTTTTTCAGTTCGGTTTTCTATAAAAATCGTGTTTTTTAGTTTTTTTAAACTATTATTCATTTACTTTTTATTTTAAAGAAATATTTGTTAACAGTTTACAAATATCCATTAACCATTAATAAATATTTATTAACTGTTAATAAATATTTATTAAATTCTATGATGTTCAAAAATCATTTATTAACAGTTAATAAAGCTTATTAAATGTAAACAAATCCTTCTATCGGTGTGTTCGATGAAAAATATTTAAAAATTTTGTGTTAAACTAGTTTAATGTAACAATTAATTTTAAATTAATTAAACATAATTTAGTAAAAGGAGAAAAATGAATAACGGCGTATGCAATTACAATGAACATTGTTTTTAACTTATTTTTATTTCTAATTATTATACAGCACATATATATTACAATATTGTTTTTTAAATAATGAATTAATATTAAATCCAACGTTTCGGAATGTAAGTTTTACCATTCCCAGCTATTACTGGTCGCGTCAAACTACAAAATTTTAAATCTGCATAAAATAAACAATACCATCTCTTATTATCGATAGAAATATCATTTGATTGGTAGTGCTCATCAAAAAAATATTCATCAATACAGGTAGTAATTAAAATTAATTTTCGATTAGGTTCCAAAAGTATGTTGTGTATGTAGTAAAATAATAGTCCATTTTCAGAAGGCATCATTAAGATTGTACTTGCCATCAATTCTTTGCCCATATATTTAATAAATGACGTAGATAAAACGTTATTTATACCAGCAGGAAGATGTTGAGCGAATAAATAAAAATTTGGAATAGCTTCAAGATTTAAAATTTTAGATACTGGACCAGTTGTGAAAGAATCAATTTGTTTCTTTGAATTCCGCAGCAAATTATTAAATCTTAGTTGGTTTTTAACAGCGATTGTGTGACTGACATTAATCCGACAAATCGCACCGTGAGATGTTACTTTTCCATGTTTATGTAGTCGTTCAAAGATAGAGCATTCCATGTTTCCAATAGGTCCAAATTTCAAAAATAAATAAGAGTAATGAATAAGTACATGATGCTTAAATTTCAGGTAGTTTGGAAACAGTATCAATAATTTCTTTAAATACTCCGAAACAAGTTCTTTAAAATATAGGCTAGTATTTTTAAGGAGAGCTTTAGCTGTTGTAATATCGACAATTTTTTTTAACAAGATGATCAATGACCAGTACTCATCATGTTCAGGGATTAAATCTCCTAATATAAGGTGTATATTCCGAATCAGACATAACATTTCAGCTAATGATATAATAATGCATTCATTTTTCATATGATTTTGAGTAATATCAGGTGGTTTATTGCGTTTTTCAATTGGACCATAATCAAACCCTCGCACTCTATTATTGAGTACTTCTAAGGTGAAATACTTTTTTTTGTAAATATAAACATTTAATATCTTACCCAAATCGTATTGACATACACCCTCCAGTACATCGTGCATCATGTCAACACACATAGAGTCGATTACATTATATCCTGGCAAGTCATTAAAACAACTTCGACTTTTAATACCAGCTGAATCGAAGTCTTTCGCCTCTACTTGAAGATCATACTGAGTTTGCGTCCTTAACAAAGAGTCTTTAACCTCATAAGAATCTTTTATTTGACTACGATCAATTAAACAAAATCTACAACAATAATCTCCCGAAAAACTACAAATGAAACCATGAATAGCATTCACTGCAAGATTATCACCAACCACAGACAATAATGCAAAGTGTATTGTTTGTTGTGACGGAGTATCTTCGAATATAGTTATCCCAGTAGTCTGAAGCTCTTTTAATTCTTGTAACAATGGATTTAAAATCGTTCCAAAACTAAAATCTTTTTCATCCAAAGAATTAAAAAGTAATACGACGAAAATATTTTCCAACTTTGATTGAAGATTTGGAGGTAAACATGGAATGCTTGCATACACTGCACCTGTCTTTGCTAAACCTCTATGACTTCCTAAAGGATTGTTGTTTTCATAATCATCATAATATACTATTAACGGTAACACGAATTTATCACCAAATGATTTTTTTTATCTTTCCATAAAGTTCCTTGAACGACATTCTGAAGTAGTGGAGATTCATTTAGCAAACTATTTAAATATTTTGTGATACAGCCCAAAATATTTGGAAGTTCCAAAAAATTTTTCAACGTCTTCTCAAGTGAAATATATTCAACGGTAACTGGAATTTTGACAAGACTTGTTGTGGCTTCACTATTTCGTAAGTCTTCTCTTTCTCCGATCATTATTGTTTCCGGAGGAATATACGTACCATCACGTTCAAAAGTTGCCAGCCGTTTAAATTCAGTTGATAAGTTCTTAAAGGGATCAAATAAAGTATCTTGAATTTTTTTATAATGATATAAATTTTCTCTTCGTTCACCAAAATCTTCTAAGCGCTGTATCAATCCTGTAATAAATGTATTGATAGGAGAATTCTTAAAAATATCAGAACAACTGTCGACGATATTTTGTACACGAGTGCGAGATAAATCATTATAACTATAAAGATTCGAAATAAATGATAATGACTGTTCCGTCATACAATCGCTTAAAAACGGTAAGTTAAAAAAGTTATCGTATTTTGTATTTGAAGTCATAATTAAATTATTAAAAATTACAGTTTTTTAAAAACAGTAGAATCGAGTTAAAACTTGTTATTTTTCATGTGACTAAAGCTTAAAAGTATATTATAAGACTGATTTGTAATAAATAATAAATATAAAAACGTAACCCGACGAAAGCAAAAAAGTAAATATTATCAGCGATGATCAATTTTTATCTTCAATTGTGCGCTTCACATGAGTAAACATTTTATTAACTTAAGCCGGATATTTATTCCCAACTGTCGAAATCTCAAATATTGATTTTTGAATAAATACCCAAGTGTTGTTACACGACTTAGGAAACTTTAAATTCCAAACAAAGAAAATTTGGAAATTTAGTTTTAAAGCTGTGAACGCATCAATAACTTTATATTTATAATTATCAACGACGACGTAAAAACTAGTACACTTTTCAGGTGTCCCAACAAATAACATGTACGGTTGTACTGTCTTCTTTTCCGCTAATGCTGTACTCTTTTTCTTCTCTATAATTTCTTGAACTTGCGTTTCAATCTTAAAATAAAGAGAATGAGATTAAAAATAAATTGATGCTAATATATAAAAGTATAATCATAATATTTACCTTAACGATTGACAAAAAGTCATTTGTTAGGTCAACTTGCGATAAATCCTCACTATCTTTAGTTACTTTTTGAGGAGGAGATTCACCACACAGATTTTTTCTTTTTTTACCAGCTTTTTTTACAGTAGCGGAATTTGCTGATGTATTGTCAAGTATGCAAATTAATAATAAAAGAAGAATAATTTCATCCTTATCTAGAAGAAAAAATAAATGAGTAATTAATATTAACTATTATAAGTAAATAAGTCAAAATCAATACAATGTATTTAAATGTATGTTACCTTCAGATATATTTGAATGTAAGTCAAGCAACTTTTTAGCTGTCGCGGTTGGTACAAGTTGCTCATTTACACTGTAATATTTTCGGATAAATTTGGCTACTTTTGGCCAGTTGATATCAATACAGTCATCCTTAACCTTTTGCTGGATTCTTTTAAAATCAATATCAATCTAGATTTTTACAAAATTGAAAATTAATGAATCCTTATGCTTCATAATTGTTTGACTAGAAATAGTATTATTGAAATATTAATTACCAAATCAACTCCTAAGTCTGTCTTTAAGCACTCGTATATAAAAGGGCTTGACTCTGCCTTATTTTCATTCTTCCAGTTGCTTTGCCGCACGTCGAAAGTCTCACGCCAATAATTCTTTACTTGGTCGACTGGTTGAACGTTTTTTTTGAGCCACTCAATTTTCTCAATAGTGTTTGCTGTAATAAAAAATAAAAATAAATGATAAGTCATTTTTATCTACTTATGTAAAGTGTACATTAATTAACAAATCATGATAATTACCATCAGCTACAACTACAGATTTTGAATTTTTTACAGGTTTAGGATTTGATTGTAATATTCCAGCATCTCGCATTTTTTTTTTCACCTCATTGAATCTTTCCCATAGCTTTCCGCTGGGATTAATACTAACATCACCTTCTTGATAATATGGTGTGTAATAGAGCCCAGATTCTTCGTTAAATACGGTAGCTATTTCATTGGCTAATTGTAGGAAACGGGAACGATCAATTCTGCAAAAAATAAATTATGTTAGTCTTACTTTTTCGATTATGATAAACAAATTTATTTAGAAAAATATGAAAAAAAATTAAAAAGCTCGTACATTACATTAGGATTAGTATGCAATAAGATTAGTAAGATGATGAGTTATAAAAAAGTTGTTCTTTAGACTTTAAATAAAAACTCTACAGGCAAAATATTAGTATTAGTCCAATATAAAATATCACAGGATTAATTAAAAATAATATCAGTGAAGATTAGTTAGCAAAGATATATAGTCCAAGTGTAGTATTATTTAGTTGAAAAGAAACAAAAGTTAGTCACGAATTTTCTACTTAATATTTATTCATTGTTCAACTACTCTTCTGACGAAAAAATTTGATAGAAAATGATTAACACAAATCGTAAAAATAATAAAGAAAATAATGGAGAATTCGACTATTTTTTATATCATTGTTTCAGTTTTATGTTAATGATTCCCTACCAATTTTTTTAAAAGACTAATGATTAATAATTTTTTTTTAAACCTACATAAATTTTTTTAATGGCTCTTTTCCAACTTGAAAATTTGCATCCCGTAGTGCAACATTTACTTCACGGTCAATTACTTGTTTAACAAGTACCGTTCTCATATCATCCGATAAAATTTTACTAGGGCTTTTTTCGAAATTGCATAATACAATGAGTTTATCAATATCATGGCTTAAATAATCTTTTAACAGTTCGTTAGGGTCGATAAATATTATTGGTGATGAATTGATATAATTGACGAAAGAAGCATTGAAAATATTAGGTGCGATGGTGTCTGATGTCGCAGGAATAATTGCGACTGCTGTGTAGAAGAAAAAATAATATAAAAGTATTATAGTTTAACATTCAAAACATGAGACACAACTATAAAAAAATACTTGGAAGATCGTATTGTTAATGATAATAAATTCAAGAGATGTCATGAAAATTAATTTTTAGTTTTTTTTTACCAACATTTAAAATAAAAGAAGTGACAATGATAATTTTTTGACCATCAGCTGTCCATTTAATTTTCAGATGCAGAAGCTTTCAATTCAATCAATAAATTTATTATCATTATTGCCTTAATAGACAAGAGAACAATCAAACCCATTCAATAACATTCACAATTACAATTAATAATGTTAAATAAAAAAGAAACACAACAGGATCAAACTTACAATTCTCTTGAGAACTGGGTTCTGTCATTACAAAACAAATAGCCTAGAAAAAATATTACATGAATTTAGGTTAGTTTACTTATTCCCATGATTTTTTTATTATATTAATTATTCGATGTATTTAATTTAATGATAGTACTTACAATTTCAACAAAATCAAAACAAAATATTATATTTTGTACGTTTATTTATTGGGTTATATTTATGCTTGATATATATATATATATATATATATATATATATATATATATATATATATATATATATATATATATATATATATATATATATATATACTCGATGCACTTGTAAACACACGTCTCTTTTCTTTTTACTAATTAATGAATTTTTATGTCGGTATGGTAGTTGTACCCATAAAATATTGGCGGTAATTCGATACAGTTATTGATTGTTGCGCCAAGTAATATCGCGGGAAAAACTAGTTACATTGCGACATCTGCGATGCACTATGGGGCTGGCGGCAATGCTGTCACGTCAAGCCTACTATGTGCCAGTGTAATAGACGCAAAGATTTTGGTACCATACTGTATAGTAGATAATCCTATACTCATAGGACTCATAGCAATGCTATACAATGACATAGGAATATTCGCAATGTATTTATTTCCGTGTATTAGACGTTGAAAACGTAAGATCAACGTATTGAACGTTAAAATCGTCATTTGAACATGATGGACATTAAAAACGTATGTTAACGTACCCAACGTATTATAAATGTGAAAAAAACCGATAATTGGTGAAAACAAGTAATATTAAAACTACTCAAATAACTACACATGCTTGAAACGTAAATAGACAAAAAACATTTTTTTTTTTCAGTTTTGTTAAGGAGATTTTATATTTCTTAGTTTAAATTTACTATTTTTTTAACAGAAATGCTTTTTCGAAATTTTTACCCTCGAAATCGTTTCTAAAATTATGTAAAATTTTATGAAATATCATTAATACGATTTTATTTCAAAAATGGCCTCATGAATCTGCATATTAAGTGATAACTTTTTACACAATGTTATAAAATTTTTTACCACTGGATTTTTACGAAAAAAAAATTAACTTCTCGTTAAAAAAATTAAAAATGTGTAGTTATTTGAGTAGATTTAATATCACTATTTTCACCCATTGTTGGTTTTTTTTACATTTATACGTTGGGTATGTTTAACATACGTTTTTAACGTCTCTTGCATTCAACTGACGATTTTAACGTTTTACTATTTATTTAATTTCTTCGTGAAGTTCTTTTTTAGATTCCACTCAGGACTTAGTCATTTAAAAAGTTTACAAGACTACTGAGATTCGACTGTAATCAGTTAGGCGGGTAGCGATGCAAGTAGCGCGTAAGTTTGGTGAGCGCAGGTCCCGGATTTGGTTCTCGGTTAGGGCAAAGCGATTTATATTTATTTCTTTATTTACGAAGCTTATTAGGTTATTTGGTATGAATGTTCCTTTCCTCCTTGACTGAGATGATCGGAAGCGCCCATGTGTATATATATATATATATATATATATATATATATATATATATATATATATATATATATATATATGTCGGAGATGAGAATAGCTGGGTTCTTCCCTTGGGATGGGAAAATCCTAAGCACTTTTAGTTTATAGCTAGAAAATAAAACTTAGAATTTTAACTTTTATGATTTAATCCGCTAAGGAAATTTTAGTTAAACTTTCCTTAAGTCTATTATGACGGTAGGCTCGGGTTCGAAAGATCACATCTGCGGGTCTAACGTAGCCACGATTAAGGGACAGCAGTACCCTAGTGTATATCTTCGGAATGTACAATTGCAAAACGTAGCTTGTACATTTTTTTTCAGAATAATTACCTGAAGGAGCTACGGATTAAAAAATAAGTTTTGAAAAGAATCTGTTCTCTCTGAACAGTGAGCGATAACTGATTGCTGTCCTTCTGACCGTGGATTCGTTCTCTTATCCAAGTCTGTCGTCGTTTCATTATTTCTGACGTTTAACATTTTGCGATATCTTATTTTGTTAATATTGTTCATATTGTTAGCTCAGTGTGTTAAATAAATTACAATTGTTAATAATTAAATAATAATATTAAATTATACTTTTAGTGTAGTGACTGGATAACATCGTGTGTGTATGTGTGTGTGTGTGTGCTACGCATAAGTAAAACATTGTTACAAGAAACTATAATTGTGTATTAATAAAGTTGTACGATATTTGTGTCATCTAGAAATTGTGTTTAAATAATAAAATGTCTCAAGATAATAATAATAGTATGCGCCCTTCTCAACCCAAAGCTAATCCGACATCAGAAGTAGGATCTACGCCGAGTATATCAATGCAAGAGCATATGGCTATTTTACGTGAGCTGATCCAATCAATTGCCCAAAAACCTGACACAAATTCCAGGAAGTTTACACTACCACGTTTTAACCCAGAAACCTCTGGCTCTGATCCGGCTGCATGGAGTTCAGCTGTTAGCATTATGATGGAAGAAAATCAATTGCAAGGCAGTGCACTATTTTCCGCGCTTAGTAGCGCCTTAGAGGGTTCCGCTGCACAGTGGATAACTCAAATTATGGTTGGAGGAACTATTACTTGGTCTCGATTCAAGGAACTTTTTATTTCCCGTTTTGGTGGAAGAGAAACCGCAGCTTCTGCCCTTATGAAGATTTTTAACGAGCAACCGTTAAAAGACGAGACAACTGGAGCTTTTGGGATTCGCTTACGCTCTCTTCTCAAGGCGAGGTAGGAAAATTTGAGTATGGCGGAGATTATCAACGGCGCTGTTCTCTATCGATTAACATCGCAAGATCACCGGGTCGAACGCACAGCGCTTACGAGTGAGGTAAAAACGGAAGACCAATTTCTTAATGAAATGAGGGCTTACTCGTACGCAAAGAAGCGACCGTTGCAATCGTCCGAGAACTCGTCAAGTTCAGACCCGAAACGCTTCAAGCCAACAGAGACACGGATTAAATGTCTTTTCTGCGGTATTTCTGGTCACAAAATATCTGAATGTCGCAAGAAGTCATTTCTGGACAAGAGGAAAAATTCTCATAGTCCAGAAGGAAGTCGACCATCCACCGCGACAAAAGTAACCTGCTTTAAGTGCCATAAAGAGGGTCATATTGCACCAAACTGTCCGTCAAGGAAGAACAACAACAACAGCGGCAACAACAGTGGAAATCAGCACTCGAGCACCGAACGCCGAGTGGATGTTTGCACCGTGGATGTTCCAGTGGGTACAATGACCCATATGGGTGAGCCGTTTCCATTTTGCTTTGATTCAGAAGCTGAGTGCTCACTGATTAAAGAATCAGTTGCTAAGAAATTTTCGGGAAAACATATTAACGATATAGTTTTAATGAGAAGTATAGGAGATAATTGTGTCAAATGTACCTTACAAATTTTATCTACTGTCTGTATAAATAACTTTACATTGGAGATAGTCTTTCATGTGATTCCCGATAATTATTTAAAACATAATATAATGATTGGTCGTGAAATTCTGGGTCAGGGTTTCGAAGTAAATATTACGAAAAATCATTTTTCCATTTGCAAGGCTAAAGTAGTCAATACATGCGAAATAGTTCCCAATGAGATCAACTTTAACAAAGTAGATTCTGACGTTACGGGTAGAGATAAAACTAGATTAATTTCCGTTTTAGAAAATTTTAAAGATTCTTTTATCATGGGTTTTCCCCGAACCGAAGTTACTACAGGTCAGTTAGAAATACGTTTCATAGACCCTAATATTACCGTTCAAAGGAGACCGTATCGACTTAGCGTTGAAGAACGGGAAATTGCCTGTGAGAGAATCGAAGAATTACTTAAAGCAAGAATTATAAAACCTAGTAATTCACTGTTTTCTAGCCCTATATTACTCGTTAAGAAGAAAGATGGTTCAGATAGACTTTGTGTAGATTACCGAGAGTTGAATGAAAATACCGTTGCAGATAGATTTCCTTTACCCTTAATTTCAGATCAGATCGCGAGATTACGGGATGCTAAATATTTGATGAGCTTAGATATGGCTAGCGGTTTTCACCAAATCGGTATCCACCCAAATTCTACTGAATTTACTGCTTTTGTTACTCCCGATGGTCAATATGAATATCTAAAAATGCCATTTGGATTGAAAAATGCACCGTCTGTTTTTCAAAGAGAAATTTTCAAAGCTCTGGGTGATTTAGCTTACTGTTGGGTTGTAGTTTACTTAAAATACAAGCTTTGAATTCTTTACCTGCACCAACTACTGTCACAAAATTAAGACAATTTATCCGGTTAGCTTCTTATTTTCGTAAATTCATCCCAGAGTTTTCTCAAATTATGAAACCTTTATACTCTCTTACCTCGGGAAACAAAAACATAGATTGGCAAGATAAACACGAAAACCTACGACAAAAAATAATTACCATTTTAACAAATGAGCCAGTGTTAATAATCTTTGACCCTAATTATCCGATTGAACTACACACTGATGCTAGCTCTGACGGTTACGGGGCTATGTTAATGTTAAAAGTAGAGGGTAACAATAGAGTTGTAGAATACTATAGTAAAAGGACTAGCTCAGCCGAATCCAGGTATCATTCGTATCATATATATATATACGTGATTGAAATTTTGATTTTAAAAATTTTTTTTTTACAAAAAACTGCAAAAAAATCGCGTTTTTTTTACTTTTTCGAAAAACGTGCGCCATTTTGTTATTTTTGCGAATATCAAAAATCTGATGATATGCGCTATAGCCACTGACATACTGAATCTAAAACAGTTTTATTTTTTTGTTTCAGATGACCCGTCTCGGAGATACCATCAACAAGCCATGACCATGACATTTTTACACGGGTTTTTTGATGCTACTGTTGTATTGTAATAATTGTTAAAAAAAAATTTCGAATTGAACATACTTTGATGTACCTAATTTTTATTAATTTAACCTTTTTTTATTATTAATTACAATTAAAACTGAAAATATCTCGTATGAACTCTTTTTGTTTGAAGTCAGAAAGGGCTCTTAATTCTGACTTCTGTAAGAACTCTTTTTTCTGAACTCAGAAAAAAGAGTTCTTTAAGAATCCTCTTTATGAAGTCCTGATTTACTCTTAAGGTGGCGCATTCGACGTCCTCAAGACGTCTTAGAGACTTCATTTTGATCAAAATTCTGACGTTCAAATCTTAAATAAGAGTTCTGCAAGAACTGTAAAAGACGTCATATTGCTATCTGGGACATTGAAATTGACAGACATTAAAAATTTTTTTAGAATCTTATAACAATTAAATTATTATGAAAAAAATTTAATAAAAGAATTCCATATAAGAAAATTGAAAAAAAATCTTAGTGAAAATTTTTGAAAGCATTTTTTTATTGTTATTGAGTTGTTATAAAAATTAAAAATATTGACAGTTGTCAGGTAACTTCAATATCATAAATAAATAGAGAATAAATAAGGACTTTAAAATTTTATATTTAAATAAGAAATTAGATATTAAGTTAAAATTCAAATAATAATTTACATAAACTTAAGGAGTAGAGCATGCATTAAGGTTAGTCTTTCAAAGAACAAGATTATGAAATAACCAATTTTTTGTATCTTATAGAAATATGTATATTTTCAAACAATAAATTAAGAAAAATACACAATTATTAATTTACCTGGTAAAAAGTAATCATTTTTAGTAAAATGCAAAGAGCAGACTACCATGTGCTCAGTAACATTTACTTCAATTTTCAAAACTCTTAGAAAAAAACCTCAAAACCTTAGAATCACTCATAGGAATGATAAAACTGCGACGAATGCCGTCAACCGCGTGAGAATCAGTTGATCCATTTAAAAGTTATTGCGATTTAAAAAATCCAAAAATAGTGATCTATGAAGCTTCTATCAGACTTTTTAGCTGGGAGAGCTCAAATGCATCAAAATATTATCTCTCCGAACTCAGTGAGCTCAAAATATCACACAAATTATATTTTGAGCTCAAAAATGTCATAAGTACAATTTTAAGCGCTCAGGTATGGAATTTGCGGGAAGTTGCAGGGATGGCCTTTAGGGTGAAACGTTTTCCTAATTGTTTTTTTGGTCTTCACAAAAAGTGCAAAATGATGTTTACCATTACGTTTAAATCATTCTAAAATAAAAAATTTGTTACATTTCCTATGGAATGTTTAGGTCTGCTCTGCTACTTACTGCTCTTTTACTGCTCTGCAACTGCTTAACAGTCAAATCATTATTTACTTTATTATTAAAATAATTTTAATGTAATAATGAGATTCGGTAAAATAAATAATTTAAGACTATCAAAATATATTATAAAAGTGATTTTATATTATATTTATGATAAACTGATTTGATACGTTATGTACTTCATAGAATCATTGTCATATAAGATAGCAGCACAGCAGACGGGAACTTCAAGGCGCACAGATATCACCAAAGTTAAGCAGCATTAAGCGTGGTTAGTAGTTTGATGGGTGACCGCTGGTGTTATAGCCGCAAAATAATATATAAAGTTTTTTTTTTGTATTTTAATTCGTTATATAGAATCGCGTATGACCATATCAAGTACTACATCCATAAAAGTAACCAAATAATTAATTAGAAGTAAAAATATATAATTAAATATTGTTATACATAATTATATATAGTTATATATTATTATGTATAGTTATACATGACTATATATAATTAGACCTGTCCAATTTTTGGATCTGATCATATATAGACAATTATGCATGATTATATATGATTAGACAAAATCTTTTTTCATCGGGGTGACACATACCAATTGTTGCAAAATAATATTGACTTCTGCGTCTGACATACCCAGGCAAATACACACATACATACAGCCGCACGGTCACCATCGCGGACATAGTCTGAACCGCTTCTTAGGACAAAACGTCGAGATCTGATGAAAACTCGATTTTCACAAAACGCGGTAAATCCAATAACTTCCCGAATTTAAAAAAATTTTCAATTTTTCTTACAAGAAAGTTAAAAAAAAAATTATATCATCATACTAGCTCCGATGGTAATAGTTACCATCATGATTGTAGAAAATTCATTAACATGATTATTACAGTTAATATATACTATGATTAAGTTCATGATCTTTAAGTTACCAGCAAGATCATAATATTTATCATTCAGATGGTAAATTTAACTATCCATGTAGTACAGTTAACAGTCAGAATAGTATTTGCAATGATTGATGTTAGATAGCCTGTTCTTACAATACTCGGATAGTAGTATTTATTTTAATATTCTCTGTGTGTAGTTTTTTATTTGTTAAAGTTTGTCTACAGAAAGTGCCCTTATATAAGGACATAAGAAATGTGATTTTTGTGATTTAATATCTAATATCTCAATAACAAAACGGTGATTCTTTTTAAAATTTCGGGATTAGATAAATGATGTATTTATTTATACGTATACTTAATTTCAAAGCCCAAAGTTGGAATTCATTTTTCACGCTAAATTCACATGAACCTCCATAATTGAGATAATTTGATACTCACTGTCATTTCAGCAGATGGGTGATCAATGAAAGTCAACTCGGATTCTTCATCAGCCAAAAGAACACTCACTGTTTTTTCTCCTGATTCATCGTCTGCAACATACATAGCTGTTCACAATAAGTTTAAGGGGGTATTCTGGTCTAGAAATTTGAAAAAATCGATTTTCTATTTGCATATTTTCAAAGTTTAGATCCTTAAAAATATGCCCTTAAATGGATTTTTCAAAATTCGAATCATTTTCGAAGATACAGTGGATTTTGTGACACCGATGCTTCTGCTTCTGTGAGCTTCTGCTTCTTCAAAAGAAGACAGAACAGCTCGTTTAGCATAAAGAACTTCACAAAAAATCGAGTATGAAGAAGAAAAAGGCCCAATGCATGGATCTGCGATCGCCGATTAATCCAAAGTGAGCATTAAATATTATTATACGAGTTATTCTACTGGAATTGTTTCTCAAACTTCAAACGCGATTTTCTCGAAACTAATTTTTTTAAAGTGGTTGACATGATATCTCAATTTCTACCCAACTGATTCCTTTGAAATTTAGTTGTAATCTTCTTTATATATCTCTTTATCGCGTATGTCTAGAATTAAAAAAAATTTCAATTTGGAGTATTTTTGAAAATTTCAAAAAACTCAAAAAAAAAGGAGTTAAAAAAATTGATATCCCATGTCGATGCCATTTTGTTGATGTTTTTTTTTTGCCAAAAGTCAACGCGATAGCGACATCATTAAAAATTGAGAATTTTTCGAATTTTTTTGTTACAGATCACTACAAGGGCTGGAATCATTGTATTACTGTTGAAAATAATAACCTTAAAATTCATGATTTTTTTGAATGTCAAAAAAATTTAATTAATTATATTTTGACATTTAATAATAATAGTAAAGTCAGCTGATTTTTTTAATTTTTTTTTTTTTTTCAATTTTTTTGATATTCTCGAAATGTCAATAAACATAATATAAAAAAACATACAGTAAACATTTTTTTCATTTTTTTTATGTTAGTTTAAAAAATGCCTAAAATTTAGGCTTCTAGACCAGAATATTTCCTCAAAGTAAATGATATCGTAAATTGTTTATTAATCTTCATCAAGGTATAAGTAATGTATAAAAAAAAGTAAATAATAATCATCACAATAAAATGATCATCAATGTCTTTTACAGTTTCTGTTTGATAAACATCTAATAATAAATGAGTGATAAACCCTGAGAAACTTGATGTATATGAAGAGTAATAGAAGACGTAACTAAGTTATGTCAACAAATCTGACTGTGTCTTTCTTCATTTCTTATCTTCGACTTTTGGTAAATTTACTTTATCTCGTATTTCTCCCTGAGTAAATTCACTGATAGATTTGCTCTGAGAAAACGTCTTACATTTTACATGCTCCACTTCAATAGTCAAACTATGAGAATCAACTCTCTGACATATGAAAATTTTGATTCGCCCTAGCGGTTTGAGCGGATTATAGGTATAATCGGAGTTTACGGGAAGTTTTAGAGGTATATACAAGAAGTATTGGGTGCAGTTACGACACGGAGTCATGGAAAGGTATTCTTGGAGTTTTCGAGAAGTTTTTGACGAGTTTTTTCGGAGCCGTTATGGAGGTTTCATGGCGTTTTTGTCAGATGTTTTCGGAGTTGCTGTGGAGTTTTTTTGGTGTTTTCGTCGATATTTTGTCAAGTATTTTCAGAGTTGCTACAAAGTTTTTGTCAAGTTCTTTTGATGATTTGAAAAGCATTATAAGAGTTTCGCTGGTGTTTTTTCGGAGTTTTAGTAGTGTTATTGTGGAGTTTACTCGCGATTAATTATACTTCATGGCATGAAAATTAATTTTGATTTCACAAAGATGACTATAAATAAACCATTTTTTATTTACGGTGTACTTTTGATTCATTTATTTATTTCTTTACAAGTTGAAATATTTTCATCTATTTAGAATATGTTATTTAATAAATATATCATAAAGTTTATACGTAAAATATACGATACACAGAAAAAAATGACATCATAAAAAATTGTCAAAAGTTTACAGATGATAATACACTGAAACAGTAATATCATAACTAAAATTAGAATTTTATCAATACATGAAGCAATTCAAAACTTTAATCAGTTTCCGTAAGATAGACAGTGGTATTTATTATTCGGTGGGTCTTATTAGATGACTGGATGGTAGGTACAGATAATGTCTCTGATAGCTTAATCGGTAAAGCTTTTGACGGATAACCGAATGGCCCGAGTTCGGAATCCGGTGTGTCCTATTTTTTTTTTCGGTTTTTCGTTCACAACTGCACACAACACTTCGAGCTTACTCCCTATATACGCCGGCTATACTCCGTCGTTACGCTGAGTTTCGGACGAGTTTTTATAGAGTTTGATCGGTGGCACTTAATTAAACATTTACAGTTATAACGAACAAATTAATTAAAATCATGAAAAACTTCTCAAATACGTAAACCAGATATCTATTTCACAACCCAGCATGAAGCTGCAAACAATTTTATGGTTTTTCTAATAAAATCAAGCGTTGCCTTTCTAATTATTAGAAAGGCTGGGCCTAATCGCAATGAAGATGACACCATATTGTTACAGTTTCATAACCGGAACGAACCTTAAAAAGTGATCGGATCTAATTTTCAGATCGCGTCACTATATGGGACAAATCATATACAAAACCGAATTTTCGATCAACTAATCAGTCCAAGTTTACTCTTAGTAGTGCCCACTTCCAAGTTTTGTTTGAAAACCCAGTTTCAAGACCTTTCTGGCTTACCTGGTATACCCTGATCCGGTCAAAAAGTTACCATAAACCTGAGGACCCCAATGTACGGCGGCCCGACTCTAAGCTCCGATATTATACTACCTGCAAGATTTAAGAGTCTTACCCCAATAAAGTAACAATTTTAAACGGCACCTCGGAGAAACCTACAGGTTAGTAATTAAGTATTTTGTAACCTACAGTTAGTTATTTTGTATTTTCATTTTGAAAATTTTTTGAATTTTGAAGATTTTTTGATCATTTTTCTGTGCGAGGATTTATATTGGAAAAGTTTAAAAAGATAAATGAAAATAGAATAGAATAAGAAAGTAAAAAATTAAGTAAGTAAGCTAATCAACAATTCTTTGTAAATTTAAATTTCGGTCGACAAATAGAGCAGCATTTGAAATCAATCAATTTATGTAATTTAGGAATTTGCTGTCTATGGTAGATCACACGTTCATGGTTGTCCCTCTCGTTCTTGATGAAGGTAGAATTCATAACAGCAAGTCTTGAAAGTGTCAAGGCTGAGCGAGTTTATTATTTCAACTGGTAATTCCCTCCAAAGTCGAATAGCGGATACCACAAAAGAGTGTTCATAGACTATGCTGTTGAAGTTTGGAATTTTGAAATTATTGGTATATTTGGCTGCTATTCTCTCTGATCTTCTGATGTCAGGGGGTTCTTCGACAAAGAGGTTTCTGAGATATTTTGGTTCACCAGTTTTGAGGAGCTTGTAAAGAAAACAAGCCAAATAGTAACGTCTTTTTTGCTTTAATCGTTAACCAATTCAGTGATTGTCTGTACGGAGTAATATGCTCATCACGTCTTAAGTTGTAAATAAATTTGATAGTATTATTTGAAAGACGTTGTAGTTTGTAGTCTATTTTCTTTGATGAGTCAATTAGAACCAAGGAGCAGTATTCAATGATTGGATCTATGGTCGCCGTGATAAGAAGTTTGCATGTGGAAGTTGAGAGTATATTTTTCCTATGTTTAAGACAATTTAATGTCGCATAGACCTTCCGCGTTACATGAGCTACATGAACATTCCAAGAAAGATTGTTTGTCAGATGAATGCCAAGATGTTTTGTTGTGGTCACATACGGTATGATATTGCCTTCAATAATAATTTGAGGGAGATAACAGCTATCAAGATGTTTGAGTTTTCTATTGCTCCCCAGGATCATAACTTTAGTCTTCAGAAAGTTTATTTCAAGGCCTACTTCCTTTGCCCAGTTTGCTACAGCAGTACCATCAGTCATGAGTTTATTTTCAGCATCACATAAATCGGACATTTTGAAATGAAGATATGCATATTTATCGTCTGCGAAGGGACCATGCTTAGAATGTTTTAATCGCTTTGATAGTCCATTTATGATGATTAAGAAAAGGATAGGACCTAAGATGGATCCTTGAGGAACACCAGAGGTTGTACCAATTGCTTTTGATGGAATGGAATCAGTGTCGAGTGTAGATTGTGATCTGCCCGTAAGATAAGATTGAAACCAGCAAATGACTTCAATGGAAAATCCCATTTCATACATTGTGATGAATAAAATTTCAGGATTTACATAGTCAAAAGCTTTTGTAAAGTCGAAGAGTATGAGGTAGGTTAGTTCATCTCTATCGATGGCTTTACGAATGTCATCTGTGAGTAGTAGTAATGCTGCTTGCGTGCTATGATGTTTTCGGAACCCAGATTGATGTTCATCCAGGATGTTGTTAGTTTCAAGATAACTTATTAATTGGTTAGCCACAATACGTTCGAAGACCTTTGCAAGATGTGATATGTTTGCTATGGGTCGAGTGTCATACATTGACGCTGGTGGATTTTTCTTGTTGAGAGGTATAATAAAAACCGATTTCCAAGCATCAGGGAATAAACCAGTATTTAGAGAGCAGTTTATGATGGCCATTACATATAATGAAATATGGGGTATATAATCTCTCAACCATTTAAGGTCAAGTCCGTCAGGGCTTTTGCCTTTTGATTTTTGAAGAGTAATCTGCAAGTTTTTCGTGACATCTACAATTTCAACTTGTGACCATTTGAAAACACTATCAACTTTTCTAGAGGCAAGAGATGGTAGGTTATTTATAAAATCTCGAGTGCATGATGAATTGATTGAGATCATCTGCTTCAAAATGTTCGAGAGGCGATGATTTCTTGGCTTGATGATGCCCATTCGTTTAAGACTTGACCAAATATTAGCTTGCTGAGTAGACTTTTCTAGAATTTGTCTAAAGTATGAATCTCTAGCTGCTTTTAATTTAATTTTTAGTTCTTTTCGCTTTTTTTTTAAAAGTGTTAGCAGATTAGCATTTATAGAACGACGAGCACGTTTATATAGACTATCACGTTGATGAAATTCTTGTTTCAGTTCGTAATTTAGCCAAGAACTACTGGGACGAGTAAGTTTACGTACTTTATAAGGCGCAAATCTATCAAGCGAGGTAATGACTGAGTTTATGAATTTCTCAACGAGTTCATTTGGTTGGGAATACTCCAAATTTATGTTAGCCAAGTTTAGCTTTAGATTCAAGTCACTTATTAAGTCTTGATGATCACAGTTTTTAAAGTCCCGAAATTTTACTTGTTTATCATAAACTGTTTTCAGTTCGAATTTATAATTGCAGAATAGGTAGTCACGACCACCTACAAAAGGTGTCGCTGATTTTGTATAATTGCTAACTTTTTCTGCACTGTCTACTATAATTACATCAAGCCAAGAGTTAGTTTCAGTAGTATGGAAAGTAGGCCCAAAAGGTATGCAGTGTAGTTCAGATTCAGATATAAAGGATTTGAGGTGATTTGCTATACGATCAGATTTCAAGAGATTACAATTTAAGTCACCCATGATAAGAATATTTTTATACATTAGGTAATATTTGCTAAATTGAACAAAGAAGCTGTCCAAAAATTGTCCTTGAGGTCGTCTGTAGATTGAAGATAAGAGAATGTGAGAACCAGTAGGTGAAATAATGTCAACGATCATGAATTCTGGGTTATTCATGTCTTTTGATTCAGAAGAAAACAGCAGTTTGGACTTTAATGAATTATGAATGAAGCAAGCAATACCTCCACGTCTGATGTAATGACCATTTACATTAATTAGACCTCGATCGCGACGCAAGATCGTGTACTCCTTGAAAGTAATATGACTGTCTGGATTTAGCCATGTTTCCACTACTGTGATGATATGAGGCTTTAATTCTTCAACTAAAGTTTCAAATTGCGTTAAATGAGCTAAATAACTATTTATGTTTAGGTTAAGAATCTTTATTGATGAATTTGTGACAGTGTGTTGATTTATTGATTGCTAGATAAGTTGATTTAAATCATCCTCAGAGGTGATAGGGATCTTAAGTGAATCATCATCTTTTTTGGCGTAAACATTTCCATGGAAAAACCAAACATATTTAATATTTAACTGTTTTGCTTTGGTTTTGATCTTTTGTATGAATTTATATGTATCAGCTTGCAAAAACTCATTTATGTAAATTAGTTTATTTTCGTCGGTTTTAGCAGTTGTGGCGAAAATGTCTATAATAAATAATTTGGAGGATCGGCGCTTTATATCAATGATATGCTCACAGATTTCAGGTGACTTGAACTTGATGATGAATGAACGTGAAGTTTGTGTTCTATTTGAGCAAGACTTCTCCATGCGCGAAAGCCACAATAAAATATAAGCTACGCGACTGCTGGTTGACTAGCGGGGACTTCTGCAATCTCAGCACCGCGAGTATTTAAAAAGGCGATTAACAGCCAACGCCTTGTCTTAGCTCAGTTAATTTGACTTCCGCGTTTAACTGACGGGCCCGTGCGTTGTAAGAATCCCTTATCTAAATTGCGCTGCACTTAAGACGAGTTCAGATTCGGTTCAACCGACAGGCCACGTATTAGTTGTAATTGTCTACGAGTCGGGATTCTCAAAGTTCTAATTTGCTCTGCACTTAGGCGAGATTTCGATAAGTAGATAAAAATCTAAAGAATGGAATTCTCAAAGTTCTAATTTGCCCTGCACTTAGACGAGAGTTCGGTCAATAAATTTAATATCTTTTAAAGCTAAATTTGCGCACTTTACCCTACGGGGGACTGGAGGACGTTAGCTCAATCAAATCTATAAAATTCATAAAATATAATTTCGATTAAATACAATTTGTGAAAGTGTAAAAGTTTTGGTGTTTATAAAAATAAATCTTAAAAAGAAGTGAAATTCCATTTGAGTTCATTAATTTCATAAAATAAGAAGCCCTTAGAATAAGCAGCCCAAATCCATCCAACTCCATCCGCTGCGAGAACCAACCAAAGGGCCCAATCAAGGAACAGGCGCTAACAGCTGCCCTGAAATCACGGATCTGACCATCAATAAAGTTCCTGTAAACAGTAAGTACATCTACTCTCAATAAATCCGTAAACAGTCTCAAACGAAGGCGTGGTAAATTCGTACTTCAAAAACGTCCCACATAAATAATTAAAACAACGGAATTCAAACCTCCGTTGCGTATTCTTTAAACTGTTAGTCCAAACCTCCAAGGGATATGAAGGAATTTACACAGCACGTAGTTACTTTAGATTTAGCAACTTCCTTAGCGCAACTTAGATGATACACAAGTTTACACGTTTTACACTTTACCGGCTTGGTTACTGGTCTTTTGCATCTAAAACAGTTCATAACATACACTAGGCATGAGAGTGATATACATCAATTTGAACAGCTGTCAGTTTCAAATGTGAACAAATGCTGTATGTTTATGTGCTTTGTGGCGTCACCTGTACTATGATGCTGGTATCAGGTAGAAACTACCCTATAGTGGTAAGGTACTTTAGTAAAAGCGTTAACAACACTTTGGTGAGATGTCTTTGCTCACATCTTGAGTCGATTCAATAACCTCCAAATTTATAATGAATTGAAAGAAAAATTTACAGCTCAGCTTCCAGTTTATCAAAATTCACACTGATATGCAATGTAGGAAGATTGCAATTTAACGCTTGCAATGGTAACTGGAAACAAAAAAGCCCGAGGGCATATAACGCAGAAAAATATCCAAAAAATAAGAGCGGTTTGAAAGACGTGTTTATAGTACTTACGTGACTAGCTTTTTTTAAAATTAATTTTTTTTTTTTCAATTTAAAATATATTTTATTTTATGGTTTCTTTGAATTTTGTTTCAAAGAATAAAACTTCAGAAATATTAAATGAGAAAATGCATTAAGTGTTTCGTCCGGTCTCTCTAGATTTTCCCGAACTTAGCCTGTGTCGAATGCGTTAAGAGATAAAAAAAATCCTAAGTACACTAATGAAAAGGAGTTTTATTGCCTCAGTCTAAATAACGTCACTGACTAAGCCTGGGAAAGTTTTTAAAATAATTTTTAAATAAAATAAAATTGAAAATATATAAAAAAAAACTAAAACTTCAAAAATCAAATAAAATAAATTAAAAATTAGATAATAAATAAATTAAAAAAATAAATAGTTTAATAACAATGAATCACTTTATTGATAAAATAATATTTTAAATAATAATTATTAAAGAAACTATTGTTAATCAAATAAATATGTAAATATTTAATAATTATAATTATAAGATAAATGATTTAGCTTAAAATAAGAAGAGTGTGTATATGTGTATTGTTGTGTGCATGTAAATGTGCTTACGTGTACACCGATACATAGATGTACAAATAGCCTATAAGTTAGAGAGAGAAGGATAGCGTGCCCTCTGAGCCTGAAGAGGGGAGTTCAAGCGAACATCTTCAGAAAACCCGGGAGAAAGGGTAGAATCCAAGAAAACTAGACCACTAATTGGGTACTGTTTTCCCCCAAATACTAGTTTTTGAAACACCCGAGTTTCGAGGTCCAGAGATCTCTGCATGAACTCACTCTCGTTATCCTGACTTTCTCCGGTGCGGATCAAGTCTAGTTAGTAGATGGATAGTTTAAATTTTGAATCCTCCGTCTGAGGCTCTCGTTAGGACGCACCCTCGTGCGGGATTCTAGCCAGAGACTCCCGTCGAGGAATCGTTAGTAAAAGATCTCCACGTTTGGGGATCGTCAAAATCTTAGTTAGTGGCCGGTGTTTTTCCCACGTAAACTAAGAGGTGCAATTTAAACAGTAAAAGTAAAAATTAACAAATGAAATTTTTAAGAAAAATTAAATAATATTATAGTGTGTGTGTGTGTGTGTGTGTGTGTGTGTGTTGACGACCAGGTATGATTATATTAAATTTGTAAACTTTATTTTTGTCAATATACGTTATTGAAATAAAAATCTAAAAATTACAATTATATATAAAAAAATCAACAAAAGACAACCGCACCGTTTTCCGATATTTTTCTGGCTTCCCCGTCTAGTGGGAGGAAAATACTAGGACCAAAATAAATTTCAATAAATTATGTCCAAAATCGTGGACTTAACAATTTCATAAAAATTTGAATCGATTCGGTCCGCTAGATTTTGAGAATTCTCAAAAATAAAATTTTCGAAAAATCGTTTTTTTCAATATGTTCTAAACGGCATTACTGATTAATTTCAAAAACTAATGAGCTCTTAAACTTGAGAAACCACGTCAATTGCTACCAGTCCCTTAAAAATCGGTTGATTTATTCGAGAGTTATCAAAAACGAAAAATTTTGAAACGAATAAACTGTTTTTTTACATAACTTCGACATTTCTTTTTGGATCATTATTGATAAAACAATACTATTATTAGAGCCTGAAAATCACTTCGATTGCTGCCAAGAACGTGAAAATCGGTCAATTGGTTCGTGAATTATCGTTGTTGAAAAAATTCGAAAAAAGTGAATTTTTCAAATTTTTCTAGAATTTTTGGTTCTATCAGTTCGTGATCAAATGCATACCTCAGAATTTAGAAAACTGCGTGGAATCCTGCCAACCACGTGAAAATCGGTTCATTTATTGAGAAGTTATTGTGGTTTGAAAATTCAAAAAATACTCTTTACTAAACTGATACCAGACTTCTGAGCTCGGAGAGCTCTCATAACAACACACAAATTGTTTTTGAGCTCGAAGAGCTCAAAAACGTCTTAAGTGTAATTTTAAACGCTTAAATATGAAATTAGTGGAAAGTAGCAGGGGTGGCCTTTAGAGTCAACCGTTTTCCATATTTTTTTTTATTTATATTAGTTGTTCTCTTATACGTTAAAATGTTCGTCGTCATTGGGTCAAGGTCATTTAGTAAAATTTGTTATAGGCCTCATGGCTATAGTAAAATTATTTAGTTAATTAATTATAGACCTCATGGCTGTGACAAATTATTTTAGTAAAATTTATTATGACTAAATTGGAGTAGTTAATTTATTTTTATATTTTGGAAAGGTTTGTAGTTCGATAATTTGATGAACCAAGCTAAGTCAGGAATAATTGAGAATAATAAAATTTTGAACTTGAACCTAGGCCGTCTGGCTGAATATAATTGATGAGATTCGAAATTTGTGTCGAATAAGTGTTAGGTATAAGTTTTTTAAACTAAAAATGTGTAGAGATCCGGTGGATCAAATTAATTTCGTAAAAATTGGTAGCTAGAAAAATTAGTGTGCTAGGTTAAATGGGTGCATGTGAGTACAGTGCTGTCTAGATATTCATTGTATCTTCATGGTATTCTGTTCTGTTTCCCAGACAGTCACTTAGAAACCGTTGAATAGACGCCCGGATCGGGGACACAACAGGAATAAGTTAGGAAACCGCTGCGTAGACGCCCGAGTCGGGAGCACAGTCAGAAATAAGATTTTAAGATAGAATTAAGTCACCTCCCCTCGGTCATACTTGACTCTTAACACTCTAGGTACTTGTAACATACATTTTTGTCACGAGACAAATCCATGCTCACGTTCCTACGTCTACAAATATTTTCTAAAAATTTTACACCTAAACATCTATTCATTTAGGATTTTTTAAAATTCCTTTATTTACAATTCGATCGTAATTTTAAACACGGGAAAGAAACCGAAATCCTACCTGTGCATCTTACAGGGCGTTCAACAATGGATGCAAAAGAAGTCCAACATCAATTGACTATTTTCCAATACTAATATCTTTAAACATATTAGAAATGACCACGCATGAATTAACTAACCTACGAGAACGGTGACGCAACCGCTCATTTGCAGACAATTCATCCGCGACATTTCATCCACATGATAAATGATCCGAACAACAATTCATCTCCACTGAAGGGATCCGATTTTTGTTGGGGTCCAGGGGTGAAGCCCCGGCGGCGGTTGCGGGGTGAAGCCCCCCATTTTAATGACTTTTATTATTTTCATCATTATGGTTAATCATTTTATATATTGGTGTGTATACAACAGGTGTATAGTTATGTTAGATTGCAGAGAGCCATTCTTGCTTTACTACTCAACTACTACTACAGAATAATATACTTTATCTAGGTATCTGCCATTGGTAGTCAATCAGTTAGTTGCAATGCAGTGTACAAGTCATTAGTTTTGCTTAATTTTATTTATTTATTTATTTATTTATTTTACTTCTGAAAATAGTTCTATAGAGGTGGGTTACACCTGTGCATAGAGACCAGAAGGAATTTGACGCGTGATTTAATTTGACGGCGTAATGCCGTTTAAAATTTGTTAAATCTCAGCGAGGTGGAAAACTGTTATGATATGATGGCTTTTTACTATCTTTAAAAGTATTAACTCCTCCATCGTGACGTGGCGATGTATTGAGTGTAAAAAAAGCTCGTGTAAAGTGATTGTACACACAGCTTTGGACAAGAAGACTGACATCTATTTTAATGACTTAATGAACGTTGTTCATTACTCATTTACGTTGTTGTATTATTTTAGGTGATATTATTGATGTTTTAAATAATTATTATCATCCCAGTGATGTCACCGCCGTTGAATGGAAAAAAGTTAAAGAAGCCATTAAGAAAAAAGTTGCTAAGGGAGGTCAGAACACGAGTGCTGCTATTTCTAAAGTTTTAGCCAAAGTTGAACGTCCAGTTTTAGCACAATTACCAAAAATTGAATCTTCGGTGCGTATAGCTCGACGCGCTAAGCATGCTGATCTTGAACAAGAAATGATAAATCCTCATTGTTTGGAAGAACTGATTTGAATACGTGCAACAAAGAAGAATTTGAGCATATTGGCTAAATGTGAACAGTGGTGTTGCGATGGGACATTCGATTCTGTACCAGTGATATTTGAGCAACTTTACACGATCCAAGGGCTTTACAATAATAAATTAGTTTATTTATTACAATCCGAGAGAAAATTTGAAATATTTATGTGCGTTAGCTGATGTACTAAAGATTAAATGAATATTTATGGTTGCTTGATTAAGATTTTATAATATACTTCGGATAATTGCTGTTATTTTTAGTCGTTCTTTTATATTTAAATTTATTAAATGTTAAAGCAAATATTGCATAAAGATAATACTGTTGTTTAATGTAGAAGTTAACTAATATCAATGCGACATTATAATACTAATGATGTATTAAATGTAATGAATAAAATGTATGGTTTTATTTATGATATAATCTGTTTAGAAGCTAATGTGTTGGTATAATGTCGAATAAACACACACAAAAACTATATTAAAAGTGCACAACACGTTAACAAGCTTATGTGTTGATATAATGTTCGAATAAACACACACAACAACCATGTTGGAAGGGCACAACACGGTAATAAGCTTATGTGTTGGTAAATTGTCGAATAAATACACACTACAACCATGTTAAAAAAGCACACCACGGATCATTTGTCGTGCGGATCAATTGTCGTGTAGATCAATCATTCGCGAATGAATTGTCTTCGCATGAAGTATTACGTAATCCCGAAAACTGTTATAACAAAAAATACTTTTCTACTTGATCAAATTTTGATTCCAGCTAAATAATCAGCTTTAACAAACTGATCGGAAAGTTGTCATTTAATCAATTAACGTTATTATTATTTCATAAATATAAAACTAAATAATCATTATAGTTTAATGAAGCAAAGCTGTGCAATAATTCTTCGTCATCATACAAACAAAACTCGCGTTACATGAGATACGTAAAAGTAATACCATATTTATTTAGTGAAAATAACTTCCAGTGATCAAGCTAATGGTGTTTACCTATATTGTCGATCAGACTTAACATATTTTGAAATGAAATCGTATGACAATTATTTTCTGAAATTGCAATTGATTATATTTTATTATAACTCACCAATGGAAGTATCGTAAGCATGCAGGTACTCAGAAGTCATGAACTGTGATACAAGAGAACTCTTGCCAACTGATGGTGCGCCAAGCATTAAAATTTTGTAAGGTACTGAACCTTGAGATGCACTGCTTTCTCTAGAGCTCGCCAATGAGCCAGCAGCTGAATTTCTCGCTGAACCAGGATAAGAAGCAGTTAAATGTTCCGTGCTGCAACATAACACACATCGTGTTTTTGTTTAAAAAAAAAATGTTTTCACCAAGACAACTAAAAAATTACAATGGTAACATCGTAATCCAGGACTAGACTTTCAATATCTCGATTTTTATAATTTTATAACTTAAAAATTACTATTTGCTTATGAATTTTTACGATGCAGACATCGTAATTATAACAAATAGTGTGAATACAATTCTTATTTAGTAAATTGAAAATTTTAAATAATCGGGAAGTTATTGTTTTTACCCCGTTTTCCGAAAATCGAGTTTTCATCAGATCTTGACGTTTTGAGGTCCTAGGAAGCTTCCTTGACTATTTCCGCGATGGTGTCTGTATGTCTGTATGTATGTATGTATGTATGTATGTATGTATGTATGTATGTATGTGTGTGTGTATGTGTGGATGTATGTAAACCGCTCAGAACTTTTGAATGGCTGGGTCGATTTAATCACGGTTGGTGTCATTTGAAGGGGGTTGACCAAAATTAGATTTTGAATACAATTTGGACCGATTCTGACCGGTAGATTTTGAGGAATCTTAAAAAAACTATGGTTTTGCGCAAACTCTTTTGTATAGTGAAGTTCCAGGTTATTACGTTTGAAGAAACAATGAATTTATTAGGAGGAAAAAAGGAAAAGTCGTGACAAGTTTTCCAGAAATCAAAAAAGATCATGTGTTGGGTAGAGTGTATACTGTCCATCCCGGTAATGCTGAATGCTACTATTTACGCCTTCTCCTACATGAGATTCGTGGTCCTACTCCATCCAATGATTTAAAAACTGTAGAAGGGGTAGAGCATCCGACTTTTTAAGCAACTTGCAGAGCACTTTGATTATTGGAAGACGATATTAACTGGGATCGTACTTTAGAGGAAGCTTTTATTTTTGATTCTCCTTATAAAATTAGAGAGTTATTCGCGATTATGTTGGTTTTTTGTCAAGTGTGAGATCCGATAAAATTATGGACAAAGTACCGGGAAAGTTCAGCCGAAGATATCAGAAGACAAATGGAAAGAGAGATTAGAGATGTTGAACTGATCGTTGATATCGTTTACAACCAGTGTCTTATCCTTCTTGAAGATATTGTTACATCAATGTCAGGTAAGTCATTGTTAGAATTTGGGCTTCCAGAACCATTAAGAGAGCAAAGCAACGTTATTAACTACCGTCAGTACATGAATGAATTGGCTTATGATGTTTCTCAGTTGATCGAAGCAGTTTCTATAGGAGTTTCGAAATTGAATGACGATCAGAAACAAGTTTATGATGAAGTCTTGAATAGTATTGATTCTAATTCAGGGAAATTGTTTTTTCTTGATGCTCCTGGTGGAACTGGGAAAACTTTCTTGATCAATCTTCTGCTTGCTGAAATTAGGAGTAGAAAAAATATTGCTGTAGCTGTTGCTTCATCAGGGATTGCAGCTACGTTAATTGATAGAGGCAAGACGGCGCACTCAGCTTTTAAACTACCTCTCAACTTGAATCATTCCGAAAATCTCATTTGTAATATCTCAAAGCAAAGTGAAATGGCGCATGTACACAGAAAAACAAAAATTATAGTGTGGGATGAGTGTACGTTGGCCCACAAGAAAGATGTTAAGGCTCTTAATCAGACACTTCAAGACATTAGAGAGAATAATCGACTTATGGGTGGGTTGACTATTCTTTTAGCTGGTGACTTCAGATAAACTTTACCTGTTGTACCACAAGGGACACGTGCAGATGAAATTAAAGCCTGCCTAAAATCTTCAATTTTATGGCCTAATATAAAAGTCCTATCGTTGAAAGTTAATATGAGGGTATGTCTTCAAAATGATTTGAGAGCGAAAGAGTTTTCAGAATTATTTATTGACATAGGTAACGGAAATCTCCCAGAAGAAGAAGGAAAAATAACCATTCCAAGTAACCTTTGTGAAACTGTAGAAGAGTTGATTACTTTGATTAATAGAATATACCCGAATATTCAACGTGGTGCATTAGATAGTTTATTATGGTTAAAAGAAAGAGATATTCTGACTCCAACAAATGAATCAGCTGATAGGATTAATACCTTACTGTTAGAACAACAAACAACTGAACATATGAAGTATGAGTCTGTGGATGCAGTAATAGAAGTAGAGGAAACTGTTCATTATTCTGTTGAGTTTCTGCATACACTTAACCCGCCAGGCATACCACCTCATATTCTTCATCTAAAGATTGGTACACCGATAATGTTGTTGCGTAACTTGAATGCTCCCAAATTGTGTAATGGCACCAGACTACAGGTAAAAACTCTGCGGAAAAATTTTATTGAAGCGACCATTTTTACAGGAAAGTATGAGGGCGAAAATGTATTTATTCCAAGAATGCCTTTGATTCCATCAGATTATCATTTTGAATTTAAGCGTTTGCAGTTTCCAGTTAGAGTTTGCTTCGCGATGACTATTAATAAAGCTAAGGACAGAGTTTAAAATTAGCTGGTGTAGATTTGCAAAGTGACTGCTTTTCCCATGGTCAATTTTATGTAGCATGTTCAAGAGTAAGTTCCTATGAAGATCTCATCATTCTTCAACCAGAGAAGCGAACGAAAAATGTTGTATATAAAGAAGTTTTAAACATGTAAGTACATTATACTAGATTTTATGTATTTTCAATAATTATTATAAGTAATCATATGATAATAATATGTACTTAAATGTTATAATTGAAAGAAATAAATTAATGTGATAAAAAATTAAAATTTCGTTGATATTTATAAAAATTTCCATACATAAAAAATAAAGAACATCAAAGTGAAATTTACTAAAAAATATAACTCACTGGGTTTAAAAAATTAAAAAAAAATTTTTTTTTTAAATAAAAAGTTTTCAGAGTATATCTTTATTTTCATGTTGGTAATTTTTACATGGTTTAGGCCTACTGGGGACCCGCTATGTAAAATAATGGGAACGCATCTCACTATACAGTACCTCATGGGTGATGCGGAAATCTGTGTAATGACAGATTTACTGACTAACTGATCCATTGATTGATTGATTGTTAATAATAAAATACTTTTCTCATATATTTAATACTCGCTAACATCGGTCATCACAAACAATCACTTTTCAATAATTTAAAATTTATATTCATTATCTTTTTGAAATTAATCATTTTGTTTGTATTTTTTGTATAGGTTACACCATAAAATTTTATTGTATGCCCAGCGAAGCGGGCGGGTATGAGCTAGTTAGTTTTATATAAAACACATCTTAAAAGTTATACCCTAGTGATAGAGGAATATATTCAATAGTTATGATTTAGATTACCAGTGAAAATTAAACACTAAAGATTTCGAAAGTGATTATTCTCACCTAAGAAAAAAATAAGTATCAAATAATTTATTGCCTACTGATTTTTTCTTACGAACATCAAAGTTGACTATAAATAATCAATGTAATTTTTTATTTTTAATTTATTTTTTTTATTTTTTGAATGACGGGGAAGTATTTAACTATGCATAAAATTGAGGAAGAAAACGGTGCACTTTATATTATACAAAATTGCTGAAACAAAAAAAATTTAGTAGATGAAATTACAAATAATGTTTGCAAATATAAGACGATATTATAGTAATTCAGCAAGCAGTTTTATAATAATAAAAAATCTGGAAAACGGTTGACCTAAAGGCCATCCCTGCAACTTCCTGCTAATTTCTAACACCAAGCGTTTATATATGATGTTTTTGAGCTCTCCGAGCTCAAAAATGTAATGTTCCTGCTGTTTTTGAGCTCTTCGAGCTAAAAAAAATCGTTTTTCCAGTAGATTAAGCTCACCGAGCACAAAGAGATAGCTGTCCTATGCTTTTGGGCTCTTCGAGCTCAAAAGTCTAATGAAAGTTTGATGAAAGACGATTTTTAAAATTTTCAAACTACTATAACTTTTTAATGAATCAACCGATTTTTCAACAGTTGACGGCGATCGCTGTAGTTTTTTGAGCTTTATAAAAAATTTTGAGCAAACAAAATCGATTTGATGAAGTGTTTCGGAGTTATCAGAAAAAAACACTTTTTTCGATTTTTTTCGTCAACGATAACTCACGAACGAATCAACCGATTTTGACCAGACCGGCGGTGATCGACGCGGTTTTTCAAGGTTAAGAGCTAATTAGATTTTGGAGTTGATCGAAAAAGCCGTTTAAAAGTTATTCCTATAAAACCACATTTAAAAATAAAATTTTTCTTTATTTTCTGGGGTTTTTTTGATTTTTCTCAAAATCTATCGGTCCGAATCAGTTTAAATTTTCAGGAAATCTAAGTTTGATGAAACTCTTTGGAACGCCACTAGTTTTGTTCGATTCGGTCGAGCCGTTCAAAAATTATAAGCGGGTCACAGACTTACACACACACACGCACACACACACATACAGACGGAGTGACACCCTCTCAGGAATAGTCAGGGAAGCTTCCTAGGACCTTAAAACGTCGAGATCTGATGAAAACTCGATTTTTTCAAAACGGGGTAAAACCAATAACTTTCCGATCTTTTAAAAATCATTGATTTTCTTAGCGGGAAGTTAAAAATCTTAATTTTAAAAATATAGCTTCAAAAAGTTGCAAATTTGGTAGAGATCTTTTATTTGTTATATAGAGATGATCTAAAAATGGATTTCAATAAATTTTACTTTCCATAGGGATTGCGGGGGTAGGTGTTAAATTTTTAAATTTCAATTTCCAAACTGTTACTTCTACATACTTGAAACTATGTAGGAATCTTTTATTTGTCATGAGATTATCTCAAAACGGATCTAAAAAAGTTCTACTTCTGATAGGGATTGCAGGGGTGGGTGTTGAAATCTAAAATTTCAATTTTCAAATTTTCACTTCTGCAGACTCTAAATTTGATAGGAATCTTTGTGTGTGATGTCAAGTTTAGCTAAGAATAGATTTTTTCGAATTTGAACCCCATAAGGGATTGCGGGGACGTTAACAATGAAAATCTCTCATTTCCAAACAATACACTGAGAGAAAATTTTATTTAATAGTAATAAAAAAGTTTATTTGGACTTAAAAAAAAAACTTAGTTAATAGTAATAAAATTATATTTCATATAAATAAAATTATATTAGTATTTAATAAAATTTTATAAGTATTTAATAAAATTTTCTTAAATACTAATATGTTTTTATTAAAATAACTACGAGCATCGCTTTCGTTTGATGTCATTAATACGAATATTAAGTCATTAAAACAAATAATTTAAAAAAAAAAAATTAATATTTATCAATTAATTATAATATATTCAAATATATTTTCAATGTAAAATCTTTTAATAAATAAATAGTATAAAGATGTTCCAACGAGACATCCTAACCTAACCTACTTGTTTATTTCCCCTTCCTCTTTATTAGCCAAATAAACGTTTTATTAAATAGTAATAAAATTTTATTACTATTAAATAAAATTTTCTCTCAGTGTAGTTTCTATTGGAGTTGAAGTTTTGTTGGAACCTTTTATTTATAAGGTAGAAATTATTTCGAATAGGATCTTACGAAATTCCTCCCCTATATCCTTTAAATATAGTTCCTATAGATATTGAATTCGATAGAATCTCAAGAGAAACAGGAAATCACAGGGATGGCCTCTAGAAGGTCAACGGATTTAAATATTTTTCTTTCTTAATCATTATATTTTCTTACAACAGTCGTCTCTTTGGCAGTGGCGAAAAAGTCACTGTAAGGTTTCCAAAATTTAACTTTGCATGAAGTTATTCAGTCAACGGACTAAGAATTTTACATACATTTTATTTTTGCTGATCACATAACCGATGAATATTGTTCTTATAACGGAATCGCAGGAATGTAACAGATTAAAATGAATGCATTTTTCAAACAATTGAGATGTGGAAAATGAATTTCATTACTTATTTTAAGAGAATTCATAAAAAACATGTACAAATAATTTTTTATGAAAACTCCACGTCACAGAGGAAATTTTAATTAACGGCTAAATTCGTTGCACTTTAAGCTAGGCAATTATTATATCTATTATTATTCATTTTTGGAAAAAAGCCACAAAAATGTTAGAGTGATTGCACAAAGAAAGTTACAATGAATATTAGCTATAATAATCATATGGATAAAAGATACAGGCCAATTCGATGGAATGTGGAACCGGTGCAAGTCAACATAATACTCCAATCGAATTGCACGTCTAGATCTAAAAATACAATTCTACAAAGTGCCCAGCAGACCGGGCGGGTAACAGCTTGTATATATATATATATATATATATATATATATATATATATATATATATATATATATATATAA